>DF242575.1:0-53883 GCA_000507305.1 Breviolum minutum Mf 1.05b.01
GAAAAGAAAGACCGCGTCTGTTTTACTTGAGCCAAATTGTATCGAAGTCGTATACATGGTTTTCATGTATACCCAACTGGAATGAATTATGGAAGGATGTATGACCACATCAGTATATATACAGGTTATATACAGGGTGGGTTAGGTGCCATAAATCTTGACTAGAATACTATAGAATACTATACAGTAATATCCAAACTAGTATTGCTCTTGGCGATACTTGTACAAGAAGTACAACCATGTCGTGATTGCGTGTATGCCCAGATGTTTCACGTTTCTTTGCTCCTTTGATTTCTCCGATTTCTTGTCCGCGATTTCTTCCTCCAGGCCCACAACATTAAAGATTGGAAAGAAGACTTCTTCCTTGAACTAATAAAAATCAGAGCAGTCTTTTTTGTTCATGTGGAGCCGCATCCACCCATGGCAAAAACTACCACTTGACGAAACACCTCACCTTGCACATGACCAAACCATGCAGTAAACACATGTCCGCCTCTGTTACTTCCGACTTGTCTTAGAAGAGACAGCACCACTCTTTATGCAAGTCAGCAGAGTTTACGCGAGCCAACACAAATCATCATGTTCTGTTGTCTGCATTTGCACATATTTGCATGCAATTGCTCCTTTGATTTCTCTGACTTCTCATCTGCAACTTCTTCCTGCAGGGCAACAACATTACAAATGTTCTTGAATCATTGAATCAGAGCAGTTTTTTTTAGTGCTCATGTTGCAAAACACATGTCTCCCTCTGCCTCTGGCGACTTGTCTTCAGAAGATACTTCCTGCAAAAGACTTCTGCGTCGAAAGTGCCTTAAAACTAGGGCTAAGACAGCTACTGTTTTTAGATAGGTTAGTGTTGCTAGTGCACTTTCAACTACACAAATCATCGTCATATTCTATCCATATATCTACTGACGCTTTGTCAGTCCGCAAAGGTATACAGTAGACTATAAACACCCCACAACCTTTGTTTTTGAAAGGTTTTGACCCTTGAAGACCTCCTCCTCCTCAACCAATAGTGATAGCTCCCAGTCTCCCCGTGGTGCTAGGGTAGGTTGGTGGTACCAGAATTGGAGTAGAATACTATAGAATACTATACAGTAATATCCAAACTAGTATTGCTCTTGGCGATACTTGTACTAGAAGTACAACTATGTTGTGATTGCGTGTATGCCCAGATGTTTCACGTTTCTTTGCTCCTTTGATTTCTCCGACTTCTTGTCCGCGATTTCTTCCTCCAGGACCACAACATTAAAGATTGGAAGAGGACCTCTTGGTTGAACTACTAAATCAGAGCAGTCTTTTTTGTGCATTTGGAGCCGCATCCACCCATAGCAAAAACTACCACTTGGCGAGACACCTCACCTTGCACATGACCAAACCATGCAGTAAACACTCAGTAAACACATGTCCGCCTCTGTTACTTCCGACTTGTCTTCAGAAGAGACAGCACCACTCTTTATGCAAGTCAGCAGGGTTTACGCGAGCCAACACAAATCATCATGTTCTGTTGGCTGCATTTGCACATATTTGCACATCGGTACATGCAATTGCTCCTTTGATTTCTCTGACTTCTCATCTGCAACTTCTTCCTGCAGGCCAACAACGAATCATTGAATCAGAGCAGTTTTTATTTTGTGCTCATGTTGCAAAACACATGTCTCCCTCTGCCTCTGGCGACTTGTCTTCAGAAGATGCTTCCTGCAAAAGACTTCTGCGTCGAAAGTGCCTTAAAACTAGGGCTAAGACAGCTACTGTTTTTAGATAGGCTCGTGTTGCTAGTGCACTTTCAACTACACAAATCATCGTCATATTCTATCCATATATCTACTGACGCTTTGTCAGTCCGCAAAGGTATACAGTAGACTATAAACACCCCAAAACCTTTGTTTTTGAAAGGTTTTGACCCTTGAAGACCTCCTCCTCCTCCTCAACCAATAGTGATAGCTCCCACTCTCCCCGTGGTGCTAGGGTAGGTAGTAGCGGCACTAAGTGCATTGGTGGTACCAGAATTGGAGTAGAATACTATAGAATACTATACAGTGATATCCAAACTAGTATTGCTCTTGGCGATACTTGTACTAGAAGTACAACTATGTTGTGATTGCGTGTATGCCCAGATGTTTCACGTTTCTTTGCTCCTTTGATTTCTCCGATTTCTTGTCCGCGATTTCTTCCTCCAGGACCACAACATTAAAGATTGGAAAGAGGACCTCTTGGTTGAACTACTAAATCAGAGCAGTCTTTTTTGTGCATTTGGAGCCGCATCCACCCATAGCAAAAACTACCACTTGGCGAGACACCTCACCTTGCACATGACCAAACCATGCAGTAAACACTCAGTAAACACATGTCCGCCTCTGTTACTTCCGACTTGTCTTCAGAAGAGACAGCACCACTCTTTATGCAAGTCAGCAGGGTTTACGCGAGCCAACACAAATCATCATGTTCTGTTGGCTGCATTTGCACATATTTGCACATCGGTACATGCAATTGCTCCTTTGATTTCTCTGCCTTCTCATCTGCAACTTCTTCCTGCAGGCCAACAACATCACAGATATCGCTGAATCATTGAATCAGAGCAGTCCTTTTTGTTAGTGCTCATGTTGCTGTCTTGTGCATGGGTAAATAGTGCAGCAAACACTTGTCTGCCTCTGCTTCTGGCGACTTGTCTGCAGAAGATGCTTCCTGCAAAAGACTTCTGGTCAAAGATACTGACACTAATGGATTGAGAACCTAAACAGCTACTCTCTCACATAACATTCACTTTGCCAAGTATTGGTCCTCATTTCTTTTTGTTTAATGCTTCTAGATATGTTGTTTTGTTTTTGACCCTGTCCCGGCATCTGGAAAACAAAGTGTGTCTACAAACATTTTGGCTCGAAGCATTTCCGATATTCTATTTCCTTCTATGTACTACAGTCGTTGTTTCTGAGGATTGTGTCGAGCCTCTGCAACAGCTGGTTCATCACGACCTTCATGCTTGATTCTGCTGCATGGTGAGGTCAGTGTGCAATGCAACAAAGGTCAAAGCATGCAGTGCATATATACTGCCAGAGTATTTGTAACACAATTGCAAGTACACTTTTTCATTACGGTACTTATGGTACTTATCTAGAATCTTTATAGATTTATACTGAAGCATACTGGCAAGGACCGGACAAATTCTGACAGATGAACTTAGAACCTTTTGCACTTCAGGTATGTAAGTCTCGTGCTGCCAAAGGTGCCACTGATCTTACCAGAACTTGACGCAGCCTAGTGGGATTGCTGAGGAGCAGTCACAGCTGGCTGGAAAACTTGCATTTGACTCAGCCGTCCACCTCCGGGGCATCGTCCGATGAATATTGCGACTCCGCACCATCACCATCCTGCGCGATGACAAAGACGACAAAGACGACACCAACCACCAACCAGGGACCACCGACCCTCACCACCACCACCACCACCACCACCACCACCACCACCACCAGCAACAACAACAACAACAACAACAACAACAACAACAACAACAACAACAACAACAACAACAACAACAACAACAACAACAACAACAACAACAACAACAACAACAACAACAACAACAACAGCAGCAACCACAACAGCAACAGCAACAGCAACAGCAATAGCAACAGCAACAGCACCAGCAGCAGCACCAGCAGCAGCAGCAAGAACAAAAAGAACAGCATTAACCTCCTTGTCGTCATCCTTGTCAGCATCCTTGTCAGCATCCAATGACCCAGCCACCGTGCTTGTCACCAGGCCCTATCGCCTATTATCATACTTGTCATGAATCAGTTAATATCATCTCATATCGTATATCACAAGATATCAATATTCATCTCACATATATCAATCAGAGACCCCGCGAGATCACAACTCTCATTGTATTGTATTGCACTCATGCATTCTCAATTTTCATTGCTATGAATGCAGTGTGGTGACTTTGCCTACTTGGCGCATGTTTGGAACCCGTCTAGATATCGGATCACTCATTGGTGTCTTTCAGCTCATCAGAAAAAGTATTCGTCAATGTTCCAATGGGCTACTGTCACCTTCCATGGTAGGGCTGGTACGGCTGGTAAGGATCACCAAGGTGCTTCGCAGGTTTTTTGGGCGGCCAAGATGTGAATCCGAACCAGCGGTAACCCCTTCAGTCCCCATTTTGAATGAAATTCAGAACTGCTCCCTCCAACCACCCAGCGGTAAGTGTTCTCCTCAGATGACCCATCAGACCAGGAAGAGAATTCCTGCCAGCCATTCTTCAGCCATGAATAGAAATTTTAAGTTTTTTCAAGCCACAACGGCTGGCCTGTGACCTGCTGGACCCACCATCTCCGCCATCAGCGCCACCCCATCCATCCTGTCGGGATGAGGCGATCCCTGTTAGACAAACGTGGCCCATATTACATACGTTTTTTGGCTCCAGCCTCGCCACGTTGCCTTTCCGCTTCCTCCTGCAATCTCAGCCAGGTATATTCACGTCAGAGTCCCAGAAACATTGCAAACCGCAAGTGGCACTCTCTTAACTCTTAACCGAAGCCCAAAAAAATCGGCAGACTTCAAGCAAGCCGATCCACAAGGCCTGAAGAGCTTTCATGACGCTGTCGGTGTCTGACTGGGCTTGTTGTGACATAGCCTTGATTGTTGCATGTCGGAGAAGTCCGACTTAGCAAGAAGCAAACATGTTCAAGAGACTTGCATGGGCATTTGCAAAGAAAGCTGCAATATGCAATTCCAAGCCTCTTCGTAATCAACATGATGTCCTGGTGCCTCATCTGCCTCATCCGCATCTTCGTGACATCTTGGTGACGGAGCACCTTCAAAATCTTCAACCCCAAACATCCGGCCTCGCAAACACGAGGGATGCCTGCAGTGCCACGCCTTGGTTTTTCAGCACTACATCGAAACCATTCGAAACCTATTGTAAGATGCTGCCAATGAAAACATCTTAGGGTCAGAACGTATAGAGCGCCTTAGCAATCTCCTTGTCGCTCGATTTAGAAGACAACTCCGGCCACCAGTTGGGATGCTGTTCCTGCCACAATAAGGACATGGATTGTTGGAAAGAGTTTCGTGTCCATTCGGACTTGAGATTCTGGCCATCTGAGCATGCATACCTGCGATCTGATCCACGCCTGGGCTCAAAAAAAAGTGGGAGCAGCCAAAATGGAAGCATCCAAGTCTTAAGTCCTGGGATCTTCACCTGGAAAGTTGGGTGACCATGGAACGCACGCCTGCTCCTGAGCACCGAATATTCCAAGTTCTTTCATGCATTTATTTTGAGACCAAAAAACAGTTATGTCAAGTCGTGTTAAGAAACTGGGTTTCCCACCATTCGAAGGCAAGGACGGGGACAGGCGTGCATGTCTGCATTGTGGAAGTATGCCTGCAGACGCATTCAAACACATAATATCATGATTTGATTGAGATCCAACGGGTGGTTTGCAACAGCTGAGTAGCATACCTGGAACTCCGTGTAGCTAGACTTAACGGACAGACCAATAAACCGATCGGGATGCAAGACCTCAAGCGAGAGTCACAAAGCACGGAGGGTGCTCTCCCTTCGACATCTCCAAATGCACGCACATATGTACAGATACCGCATGTCCGCACATTGAAGTGTCGTATGAATTTCTAAATATTTGCGAGTGGATATTCGCTTTTAGGGAGCTCTGTTTCTCTGCCACAATGTCCAAAAAAATCTTATTCTGCTTCGGTTTCAGGTCTCCGGTCTGGTGTAACAAGAGGGTATATAATATACTGTAGTGGATAATCAAGCTATTCTGTGAATTCGGTGTAGCCAGTATAATCGGTGCCCAGGCGTAGCAAGGCAACAAAGTTTCGGACAAAATCATGAGTCATAGCTTTGACCACAGCCCTGCCACCTGGCTGTGAAATTGCTGCAGCAGGTGACTAGTGCAAAGGATCTGAATGCTTGAACCCATTGCACCCCTGCCAAAGTGCCAGAGCGGCATTCACTGTTACCTGGCATGTTGGCGCATTGCAGCCTCAGGCAGAAAATCTCCGCACCAAAGCACAGTTGCAAAACCTAGCCATCCAACTTCAGCATCTTTCAGAACAGTGTGCAAACTGCAAACACTTTTCGCATTTTCGCAAAACGCTTCCGCCCGCCACTCGGAGTTTGTCTCTGCCAAGGCGATCAAACCAAACGGCGACGTTTGTTGGGCCGATGATCTTCGTCAGAGTCCTTGGACGCAAACCATTGCTCTCCGGGCATGAAACTGAGGCCATGCGCGCCACCGGCCTGAGTGAAAGTGTTGTGTTTCAAAAGTTCAAAGAGGGAAAGACCACAAATGGTTGCAAGATTTTGTACTCTAAATGCTTCTATCTATGCAAATCATATGCGCAAATGACAAGGGGTCTTACTTAGACAAGCCCTTGGCAAAAGCAGCCTCATTCAACCAAGACAATGTTGGAATAACCCCTTTTCACATTCGGCCTCTTCTGCACAAACCGCTTGCACCAGCCCATGGGCAGTCTCCGAGAAGACTGCAAAAGCACTGTCATCATCAATCCATTTGACCTCAAACTCTGCAGGCAATTTTTCGCAATCCGGTTGCTTCTGGCATACATCCTTCCTTGCTTGTCACAGGCTGGATCCGAAAAAAGACCATGCATGAGACCCAAGTAGACCCACTAGATGCTCGAAACTTTAAAAAAGCAGAAACGGCAAGATAAAATCATAGAGATTTCATCTCTTGAAGCTGAGTATCAGAACGGACTGCATCAATTCTTGAAGGTCTTGAACTCCGCGACCTTTTAGGCCTTGAATGTGCAAGTAAGCTCCCTTGGTGACCAACTCGTCATCCCCATGCAACTTGAAGTAGTAGAAGCCACGGAACATCATAAGTTGGCCTTGCAACTCATCAGGAAATCTTCCCAAAGCGTCGCACATATATGCGAACACACAACCCGTAACAAAGGCATCGTAGCCAGCCTCATGAAAGCTGGCCGAGTTTTCATACCTTTCATGGCCTTCAGCCAAGGTGAATCCAACGACTTCTTCTCCAAGATCTCGACTCTCTTCAGCCTCTTGTTTCAGCACTTTGTACACTTGACCGAGAGCAAAACTCGAAAACCTGCTAGTTTGTTCTCCATCTTTCTGTGCCTTCGTCCTGAAAAGCTTGTTTTTGGCTAAGACCTGTGTGTCAAACACGCAGGGAAAAAGCTCGTGAGATTGATCTTTGAAATCCTGGTACGTTTCGGGTAGGCCTTCGAAGTGTGAGAGAGCGAATAGCAGATCAAACATCAATGCGTGGCCGACCAAAGGTTTCTTAGCTTGGGCTAAAGCCACAAAAATTCGCCTGAGTCCGACTTTGCTTCGAAACTCGGCCTCTTTCTCTCTCTGTAGCTTGGATTCTCGTTCCAATTTCTCTGTGTCCGTCAGTCTGAGCGCAACCAATGTGGACAACCCACGTGCTTTGGTGGGTCTGCTCTCAAGAATCACTCCTGGCATGCTTTCTCTCAAGTTTTCATATAAGAAGCGCCGCAAGTAGGCGTTTGTGGTCACAACCTCAAATTCCTTTTCCTCTTTCCGGCCCTCATCTATCAACCATGCTTTTAGACTTTCAATAGCTTTGCTTGTCGTTTCGATATCTTCAGCTTTCGATAAAACAATGGGTTGCTGTCCGGTCTGTTGAGGTTGTTTGGTGCTCTCCGCGGATGCCATGAGGGATTCCTTCATTTTCTCAGCAGATTCTTTGTCCACATACGGAATGCCTCCCAGGATCCACTTGTTCCAATCCATGCCGTTGCGGGAGTTGAAGTGCACCGAGCCAGCCTCCATGTTTACGAAGCCCTTTTCAGGAAAAACATAGAAATTGAAAGCGTGAACCATGTACTTCCGTGCCACCGCATCTTTGGAGAAAAGGGCCACGCCAAATTGGATAATGCTGTAGTTTGTGGCCACCTTCCTGCATGGCAGAAAAATGCGAATGGAGTGCCAAAGCGAATACCCATCTAGAGAACCTACCCGCTTGACGCTTAATATCAAGACATGATATCACATAATCTCACATGTCATCAGCCAAGCTAGTTGCAGTACGTCTTTGGCAGAAAATGGAGTTTGGACCCAAGCGACTAAGATTCAGATAACTGCGGCTTTGAACAAAAAACTCCAAACAAAAAACAAATCAAGATATTATCTCTAATAATGATCATTAAAATGTATTATATTCACGAAAAAATAGTATGCTCAATCCTCATCTTTCCATAGCGCTGTGCGGGTGAATCAGCGATCTGCTCCTCAAAACCAGGCAAGGAAATGCCTGTCATTTCTTCATCGATGGCTACGAACTCCACAGATGGCAGCAGCCGTTCAATCTCATCGGCTGCTTCTTCAAAGTTTTTCTTTGTCACATTCATCGCAAAACCAATTACTGCTATCTTGAGCACTGCACGTCAGCGATTCAGTAACAGATGCGAGCTATCAACCATTGACAAATGCACTGGCTAAATCAATCATCAAACATCCTTCATTAAATTTAAGGTATCCATCAAGGCGACTTTGAAAAACTCTTTCAACGTGGAACCGTGAACTGCCACTGAGTGCCCTGCGAAAGCTGCAAAGTTGCCTTGCCAAATGAACAAAAAGCTAAGAGCCGTGGGTGCAACAACGCTGAATGAAGGGCATATCATATTATTGGGTACACCTCACAACTTCAACGCAGTTCACACAGAAAGGCAAAGTCTGAGCCCCTGACAGCTGCCACAAGAAACCGAAACCACATCGTCACTCACCTCAAGTTTCCATTCATGATTTTCTCAGACCTAATTAATGATGCAACGTCATGAAACTGTCACCGCATTTGTCCGACTTCATGCCACCCAGTAACAACCTAAGCACGGTCACCAGGGGCGACCAAGTTTTTTTCCTACACGGAAGGTCGAGCCAAAAACGGACAATGCAAACAGTCAGTCATACTCACTGCAAAGGCAGGCAGCGGCAGTCCGGGTTCACACCGGCCGTTCAGAGTTTTTGGCTGCCAGCAACAAAGTGTGAAGTCAAAGGCAGCAACAAATTCCACATACGGCGTATGGTCAAACAAGGTCATATTAAATATATCAAATTTTATGAAGCCTTTGTTGTTCGCCGCATTTCACGGCTAATTTAAAAGAACCGTTTTCGAAAGGTCACGCAGTCTTGCAATTGATTTCAATGGGGCAACGGATCTAAGTAGAGTTGGAAAGTGCTGGGGAATGGAAGAGAACCTTTCCAAAACAAACCTCTTCACAACAGTGCATGTGAACACTCCTCTTTCCATCGATGTTGGAGGTGAAATTTTTGATTGAAGTATTCTATGGAAAACTACACGTACATGTTTGGTTTGAAAGTTGCCCAATAATTCAAAAACGAAAGGCAGAGTTAAGTTTGGAAACAAGGTGCATGTGGCCTAGTGTAAATTTCACCCCACCAAAAAAAAACAGGCTTGAAAGTCTTTGACGCCATCGTGACGCCAACCATGAAACTGGTAAAATATGGTAAAATGACACGTTCAAAAAAATGGAAAAGGGGAAGGAGGAACGGGAGGAAAAGGATGACAAGGACAGAAAACGAAAAAAATGATGGACAAAAAGAAACGGGAACAAAAAAAGACGGGAAAGGTCGAAAAAGAGGCAAAAAAAATGAAAAGGAGGAGAAGAATAAAAAGTAGGAAAACCCGGAGAAAAAAAACAAGAGGCGAAAAGGCGGAAAACTATGCAAAAGCAAGGAAAAGGAGGGACAAAAGCGGGAAAGGAAGAGTAGGAAAAGGCAATAAAGGAGGAGAAAACGGGAAAAAGTACTGAAAGGACAAAAGGAGGAAAGGTTAGAATCACTTAGAACGAAGGAGAAAGGTTTGCAAAAAGTAGGCAACAAGAGGAACGGAGGAAGGGGCAAAGGCAAAGTCCAAAGCAAAGGGAAAGTCCAAAGCAATGCAAAGCGCTAAAACATGGCAGGCGTCCCCCTTCTGTGTCGGATGTTGTGCAGAGAAGAATACTATGAATGACGCAAACCTAAAAAAAACACTGATTGAAATAATACATATGTTTTTCCTCAGGGAATTTTTTACGGCAAACTGCTCGGTAGCGCGGACTGAACAGGCAAGACGTTGGCCATTTTTATACCGGCGGGCACCGGGTGTGCAATATGAAATGGCCAAGTCCAAGCCAATCTCCTTATATAGAAGAGGGCAGGTAGACGGCTGAAGTGGGAGGGGTTGGAAGTTTTTGCTGTTGTTTTCATGTTTTTTGTGTCCGTATTTATAAGGGCACGGTTAATTGCGAATGTATTAGCACGAGGGTATGGCATGTCCCTTTCAGATGTGTTTGTTGCTGATTCAATGTTGTTATTGTACTTCACGAGGGGTTGCGTCCGGGAGAAAAAGGGGAACAAAATGATCACAAAAAACGGTTGGCTCCCAACACGAACAATATTGCGTACAGGCGCTTATTAGCTTTGGAAGGTACAGGGTTCGGGATTGAAGCAGTTGTAAGATGCACGAAACGCATGAATTAGTGTTGAGACATGCCGTGCGTCACTTTGTTGGTGTATTGTTGTAGGCTACAATTGCCGCCGGGTTTTGCGATCAATTTTTGGGGAACGGCGCTAGATGTCAAGGCGGTTCAAACAAAAGAACAAAAGAAACGAAAGAAAGACAAGAAAGAAATAGAAAAAACACCACGACGTACAACAGAATGAAATAAATGTAAAGAAACAACAATAGAAGACCTGGACATCAAGAAAATCAAAAATCCACGGACAGACACGGAGCCTTTGGTTGCAAGCTACTGCATTGTGGACCCGCATGCGGAAACAAAATTTGACAAGTACAGTAAGTGTTTGCGCGCCATTAATTTTGAGCATCTGAATGCGTTTTCCGAAAACATTCGCCAACACGTTTTACTGTTTGACGGCGGGGGCGGGTTGGGGGGAGGCGGTTGCCATTGATAAGCGCGGGCTATGTAATCGTTTCCCATGGGCTAACGTCCAATCTGGATACATGCTTACAAACATGTTAGAAGAATTGTTTGTCGGCCTGTTGGCCAGCACCCACTGTTTTTAAGCCGCTTTGGACAGTTGCAGAACTTGACAGCAGAATTACTGCAGGCGGCCCCAGAAGGGTTTTTTGTTCGGATACTTGAAGCTTTCAACGTTGTGTTAACGTCCGAGCGCATTCCTGAAACATGGAAGTTCACCACTTTCAAAATGCTGCCTGAAAAAACTCCGCGCCACTCAAACAACAAGGCGCTACACAACCGACCCTGGCGACGCGGGGGAATTTCTGAAAGCAAAAGAACCCGAAGAACAACATGCTTTTCGACCAGGCAGAAGATTGGACAGCGAACCTTGCACTGGATAAAGCTGCCGCAAATGGAATCAGAGCGAGGATTGTGAGAGTGGACTTATCAGGTGCGACAAGGCTCTGTTTTGAGCCCACGATTATTCAGTGCAGGTTTACGAAGGCTTTGCAACAATGCACGCCAGAAATTAAAAATGTAGGTTTTGATCTTGGCGATGCTCTTGGGATGGCATTCTCCTTTTACCAAAGTTCCGGCCCTGAAGTGGCTCAAATTTGGTATGCATTCGTGAAAGCATTTTTTTTTTCGCTCCTTTTTCCCGCCGTTAGTCTCTCACCAGCACTGTTTCTCTGGTCAATGAAGCACTAGGTCAAGTGGGTTTGCAAGTCAATGTCGGGGAAACGATCATATTCACAAACGGGGGTTTCGCTTTCGCTTTCACCCGTCCGAGTCAGAGACTACGGTCCTTGAAGGGACACGGGGTGACCAAACTTTACAAACCAAAGTGGGTTTGGCATCACTGTACATAAAATCTTTTACAGGTGAGCCAGGAGGAAGCGTCACCTGCAACGTGCCAGGAAGAAGCTTCACAAAGGAGGCGCAACCACCCAATACGCTTGTAACAACGGATTTTCTAATGTTGAAAGATGTGGATTGGAATCACGGGTTTGGAAAGCAAAGACGTACACTGACGGCTTGTGGATGTATGGTGCAGAACTTTTGGTGTCACTAACCATATGGAACAAGGCACGAAAAGTATGCACGCAAATTGTTGGATGTTGCAAAGCAAAATAATTGTAAAATATGTTTCATGCAGCTACAGCGCACGGCAAACTATAATCAAAATTTTCCTCCGAAACGCCTGTGTTGCGCCTCCAACTGGTAGAAAGAAAATATCCCACCAAGCTATTCGAAAATTGGTGGATTATTTTTGGATATTGGCAACGGCCGCCCAGAGCGGTAAGAGCAGTTTAGAACAACTTGTGCAGCGCACAATTTTTTTTTGTCACGCCTTTTCGCCGCGATAGGATCTCAAGGAACTGTTTTACTGGTCCGTTTCCAGGCAATGAAACTGTTTTTATACTTGCTAATCTCCAGATGTATAGAGTCCAAAAGCACGGTGCAAAAAATTTTGTTGGTGTTCGTTGAGTTCGTTCCACCACATGGCCGGGAAGCTCTGTAGCCAAAGTTTCCGAAGTCCAACCGGGTCATCTGCATGATGGGGCATTTGGCGTTCCAAAGCTGACTTGCCCCATAGGGCCCACCGCTTCAGTGCAGAGAACGTGACTTCTTAATGTTATACGTTTTTCAGTTTTTCGGCAATACAGTGCAGGACGACAATCCACACAAGAGACGATGTTTGGTGATAGACTTCGGCGTTCGAGTTTCTTCTCTTAATGAATGAAGGTTTGATATGAATAATTGTTATTTCTCATAAACCCTTGATGTGAAATGTTTCCACCTTTGGGAGTAAAGCACGCGAAACATTCCACCGTCTCCGGGCCCTACAAGTTGGCTCAAGTGTTGGCTCGATTTCCGATTCGGGCGACATGCCGTTATCGCAGCTGCAAATTGATGCCTTGAAAACTCCCACCACAGTGATCGAAATTCAAACGGGCAACCCCAAGAAACCGGGAAGCAAGGCAGCTGAAAGGTTTGATCGCTACAAAATGGCAACAACCATTCAGGAAGCCACCAATCAAGGAGCAAATTGGCAGGACCTATCCGCCGATTTTGAAAAAGGTTATTTAAAAATCCGTGACATCAAACCAGCTGATATCGATATGGACGCCAATGGGAGTACAAAACGAGGCGCTCCTGAAGGGACACCAGACCGAGAAGCTGATGCCAGGAGCAAACTACCATCCACTGCAGTGGTTCCCAGGGCTTTGGCCGTTGAACCAGTTGAGTCCGGGGCAAAGGTGGAAATGAGTGCGGCAACTATTTCTGCATTACGGTCTATGATGCAAGATGAGATCAGGTATGGCATGGTGGAAATGGAGCAACTTTTTTCCGCAAAATTGAGTACGGCCATGGGAGAAATCAGGGAAGGGTTGGGTGCGGAAAAGGTTGCCCGCCAACAGCTTGAAGAGCGGTTAAGTCACCTTGAACAACAAAATATGGGAGAACAAGGAAAACATGGACCCCGCAACTTTGAAGATGAGGATGTGGACAAGTCGGTCGTTGTCGTTGGTGGCTTTGTGGAGAAGTCGTTGGCTGATGCTGAGGCCTTGGTCCAAGAAATGATGGTTGGAATCAAGGGATACAAGGATGTCGACATAATTGATGTGGAACCCCCTTTGGCCCTAGCACGCTTTGATTCCCCGGGGGAGGCCATGAAATTCATTCGTTCACAAAAGAAAAGTGCAACAGTTCAGACCAACCAGCTTTGGGCATCAGAAAATCGATCGAGAACAGAAAGGTCTCGATGCAAAATTGTGAGCAAAATCAAAAAAATATTTGATTGAATTGGGGGGGATTGCGCCAGTGAATGTTGTTGCCAGCTACAAGAGTTTCAGGGTGGTGGTCCGCCACAACTCCAAATTGATTCCGGTGGCGCGGGTTGGAGTGACTTTGGCAGTGGGGTGGTTGGAGGACTCCATTGTGAATGTTCAAGTGCGTGAAGCCATGGAGGCCTTCTTGCAGGACTTGGAGTAGGGATGTTTGAGGACATTGCTGAACAATGGAACGCTTGTTACACTGACCGGTGATGCAACGAATGACGTTGTTCATGCATTAGGTGCCTCGGAGTCAGCTGCACAGACAGAATTTATTTCATTGCATGTGATACGAAAAATTCACAAAGCATTCGTGCCGAGTCACGCTTTCATGATTTTTGTACAGAGCTTGTGGCTTGTGACCACGATCTGATTTTTATTTGCGAAACTTGGAGGTCTGATGTGGAGGAATGCTTCGTTTTGCCGAGCGGTGGTCAAACATTTTTGAGCGGAGGACTTTCACATCAAGGAGTTGGCATTGCTGTGTCGGGTAAGATGATGGCACACCTTTCACACATATCATTCCATCCATATTCTCCTCGCTTGTGCCTCCTCAAATTTACATACTGCGGCCTGAACTTCCATTCTTTGTCATGTTATTTCCCCACTTCTTGGGAAGATGATGCTTCAGTGGATGGTATGTATGAATTGCTAACTGTTGTCTTGGAAGAAATAGGAAAAGAAGGTGGCCTGATTCTGATAGGAGATGATTTTAATTCCTGCCTCGGTGGTGTGCAACCTGGTGACTCCGTGGATTCTCTTGGTTGCTGGGGTTTTGGTGCCCGAAATGCTCGTGGCGTCCAGTTAGCAAATTGGGTACTACAAAATGGGTTGCAAATTTTGAGCCGCCAATGGGACAACCAAGATACCAGCGAAAGTTGGACGTGTGAAAGATACTTTGATGAGGCCCGCGTGCAATTGGATTATATCATTGCGGATGAGAGAGCAGTCGTGTCAAGGGTATGGAATGACTACATGTTGCCCATCGGATTGGACCATCGATGTGTACACTGCTTGTTGACATGGAAAGTGAAAAAAAGTAGCACACATGTTCGCAAGAGGACCCTCAAACATTGGAAACCATTCTTTGATGAAGATGGCATAGCTACATTGTACCATATAGGGTTGCAACATATCGATGCCAACAGCATTTACGACCCGCAGCACTTGCCAGGGCTTGAGAAGGAATTGTTTGATGCTAGGTTGAAGGGTGGCTACAGCAACCAAACACGAAGCAAATATGAATCCTCCAATGCATTGCGAGATTTGCGCGCTCAACGCCGACAAGCAGTTGAACGTTCGATCAAAAAACAATTATCTTTTGACTTTTGACATTGCAAAATTGCATCGACGTGAGCTTCGTGCATGGACATCTCCAAGACTTCAACAGTTGCTGAACATGCCAAACCAATGGAAAATGTTGCAGAAAATGTCGCACGCCATTGTTCAACAGTGCGCACAACATCTTCCAGCCAATGATTTCGCAGACATGTTGGAAACTATTTTTCATGGACATCCAGGTAATCCAACCCGACCATTGCACTTGGCTTACAGGAGTTGAATGGTGCCATCAAGCGGCTAAAAATGAACAAAGCTTCGGACGAGTGTGGGTTGGTGGCTGAATTGTTGCATTTTGCGCCAGACAATGTTGTGGCAGCTCTCCTGGGCATCATGAACCAAATTTTGCAGACGGAGGAAATACCATCGTCTTGGAATAAAAAATGTTCCAGATGCTACCAAAAACGAAAAACGCACGAACCACCACCACGCACTTCCGGCCCATTGCTATGGTCAGACTCATGTATAAAACATTTGCATACTTGATCTTGGGGCGCATTGAGGAGCTGTTGGAACATGCCCAACCTGAAGAACAGCATGGTTTCAGAACGAACCGGACGATCGACGAGCAGTTGTTGAGTGCTCATATGGTGATCGACAAAACATTGTTGGCCAACAGACCGTTGTGGATTCTTAGTTTAGGTTTATCGAAAGCATTTGACCGTGTGGACTGGGATGCTTTATGGCGCGGTTTGCGATTACATGGGGTGTCCGCTCATCTAGTTTGGTTGTTGCAAGTGGTGTATTCGAACCAGACGGGACAAATCATTGGACACTCGGATGTGAGCCGTGAATTTTGCATCAAGGCTGGCGTGCGACAAGGGTGTGTATTAAGCCCTCGCTTATTTTGTTCCGTACTGCAATTGGCGATGGAAGAGTGGCGATGTGATGTTTCACACAATGGGTTGGACTTAGGAGATGGTGGGCCACCTTTATTGAATCTTCTCTTTGCGGACGACATTTTGTTGTTTGCAGGATCTGCCGAACAACTTGGTTATATGCTTGATAAATTGGTGACTTCACTCGAAAAGGTTGGTCGCAAACTCAACGCTGCAAAAACAAAGGCTTTGACAACTCAAGCGCAACCACCAATGACATTGACGACCCGCGCTGGTTTGGAGATTGCAGTGTTGGACCAGTCGTCGTCCCATAAGTGGCTGGGTTGTATGTTGTCGACGGAAAATGCAGGCAAACGACAGGACGATATTGACCACCGATTACAAAGTGCGGCCCGTGCATTCCATGTTCACACATGGATCCTCTGTGACAAAATGGTTTCAATGGCATCTCGCCTGAAATTTTTTGATGCTATGATTACATCGGTGGTTTGTTTTGCAGCTGGGCACCGCAACATTTTTACAAGTGATCTTCAAAAATTTGACGTGCATTGCCGGAAATTGCTTCGACGTGTTGTGGGTCCGCCAGCTGACATTGATTGGAACCAGCCTTGACTGCAGAACTGTTAAGACATATGCCGGATGACATTTGCAATGATTTGCTACTTATTTTCAATCACATGTTGTTCTCAGGTGAGGTGCCCGCAGCTTGGCGGAAAACTTTATTCAAAATGTTGCCAAAAACATTGAAGCCTCGAACAACAACGGACTTCCGACCAATTGCGAACATTCGTTTGTTTTATAAAATCTGTGCATACATGATTTTGGGTCGAATTGAAGATACATTGGAAACAAGCCAGCCGGAGGAACAACATGGATTCCGCTCAAAAAGACGTATTGAAGAACACTTATTGACCTTCAACGTGATCTTGGACAAAACCCTGGAGATGGACCAGCCATTGTGGATCATCAGCCTTGATCTTTCAAAAGCCTTCGACCGGGTAAATTGGGAATCACTCTGGCAAGCGGTGGGCGCTCATGGCGTATCACAACACCTGGTTTGGATCCTCCAAGTGCTTTATTATCAGCAACGTGGGACAATTGTTGGATCAATGGAAAACAGCGTCGAATTTGACATTGCAGCTGGCGTGCGACAAGGGTGTGTTCTCAGCCCACGTTTGTTTTGCTCCGTCTTTGAGTGGGCACTGTCCAAATGGCGGGCACAACTTAATGGTGTTGGCTACAATTTTCAAGACGAAGGGGTTTCGTTACTGGATTTGCGCTTTGCTGATGACATCCTTATTTTTGCAAAATCTTATGAGGAAATCGGTCATGTATTAGACGTGTTGGTGGATGCCCTCCGACAAGTTGGTCTTGTGCTGAACGCTGGGAAGACAAAAAAAAATTTGACGACGCAGAGCCAACACCCAGCAGAACTTGTATCACCTGGCGATATAGTTGTGGAGATTTTGGAACGAGACCGTGCGCACAAGTGGTTGGGCTGTATGATAAGCACCCACACGGATGGCAGCCACGGACTTGATTTGGAACACCACCTCCAAGCTGCATCCAGGGCTTTTTACGCAAACAAATCAATTTTATTTGACAAAAGTGTGTCCATTGCACAACGACTAGCTTATTTTGACGCTATGGTTACACCAATTGCTTGTTTTGCAAGTGGCCATCGCAAGATATACAAACAAGACCTTCGCAAGTTGGACGTCAAATTCCGCAAACTCGTGCGCACCATTGTGGGCCCTCCTGGCGGCTTAGATTGGTCTGCTCCATGGCACCACATCCTTCACGAGTGGAACGCACGCGCTTTGGAATGTGCTGAACAAGCTGGTGTCAAATTATGGTCCCGGAGATGCCTGGAACAATATTGGAAATTAGCAAACTACATTGCCAACCTTCCAGATAACCGTTGGTTGAAACGTGCACTTGCAGGACGCCGGAGAAGGATTGGGAAGACCAACAAACACATGGGATGCGCAAATACAAATTTACTGCCGATGGCAAAATTTGGGAGAATGGAGGGCCACCGCAGGCTGACACATATGGGTTCCTTTATTGAATTTGCGACGCCGAATTAGTGAGAGTTGAAATTAGTTTAGGTTTGTTGTTTCCCTGCGCCCTAAACGGGCTGCCTTCGGGCAGGCAGGTTCGACTCGACTCGACTCGACTACTTCATGCATGGCACAGACGGATTGATCAACAATTGCAATACCATGGTTTCAAAATGTGGTCAACGAAATAATTATCCGAATATTGAAAATTTGCGACTTACGGGTACAACTTAATGGTGTTGGCTACAATTTTCAGGATGGAGGGGTTCCGTTACTGGATTTGCGTTTTGCTGATGATATCCTTATTTTTGCAAAGTCTTAGGAGGAAATCGGTCATGTATTAGACGTGTTGGTGGATGCCCTCCGACAAGTTGGTTTTGTTCTGAACGCTGGGAAGACAAAAATTTTGACGACGCAGAGCCAACACCCAGCAGAACTTGTATCACCTGGCGGGATAGTTGTGGAGATTTTGGAACGAGACCGTGCGCACAGGTGGTTGGGCTGTAAGATAAGCACTTACACGGATGGCAGCCACGGACTTGATTTGGAACACCACCTCCAAGCTGCATCCAGGGTTTTTATGCAAACAACATTGATTGGTCTTCTCCATGGCACCACATCCTTCACGAGTGGAACGCACGCGCTTTGGAATGTGCTGAACAAGCTGGTGTCAAATTATGGTCCTGGAGATGCCTGGAACAACATTGGAAGTTAGCAAGCTACATTGCCTACCTTTCAGACAACCGTTGGTTGAAACGTGCGCTTGCGTGGACTGCAGGACGCCGGAGAAGGATTGGAAGACCAACAAACACATGGGATGCGCAAATACAAATTTACTGACGATGGCAAAATTTGGAAGAATGGAGGGCCACCGCAGGCTGACACATATGGGTTCCTTTATTGAATTTGCGACGCCGAATTAGTGAGAGTTGAAATTAGTTTAAGTTTTGTTGTTTCCCTGCGCCCTACAGGGGCTCCCTTCGGGCATGCAGGTTCGACTCGACTCGACTTACTTGATGACACTCGTTGGGTGAAACGCATCTTGCATTGGAACCCAGGAGGTGGGAGGCCTGGACGTCCATTTTTTCAATGGCAAACTCCTCTACAAAATTTTTGCCGCTGGCATCACTTAGGCAGCTGGACTAACACTGCCGGAAGCACCGATCCTTGGTTTCAATACTACCCTGACTTCATTTCCTTTTGCCAGAGATGATGTTATATTTTCACGTTTTCGTGTTTAGTTTGTACATACAATGCTTTTGCGTTTCACTTCCTGTGCCCTAAATGGGCCGCCGCTCGGCATACAGGATCAAAGTCAAAAAAGTCGTCTGCGTGCATTTTCCGTCGACAACATATAGCCCAGCCATTTATGGGACAACGACTGCTCCAACAGTACAATCTCCAAACCAGCACGGGTCGTCAATGTTTTCGGTGGTTGCACTTGAATTGTCAAAGCTTTTGCATTGAGTTTGAAACCGACCTTCCCGAGTGAAGTCACCAATTTATCAAGCATATAGCTAAGTTGTTCAGCAAATCTTGCAAACAACAAAATGTCGTCCGCAAAGCCTTGAGTCCAACCCATTGTTTGAAACATTACATCGCCAATCACCAGTTGCAATACTGAACGAAATGAGCACACACCCTTGTCGCACGCCAGCCCTGATGGAAAATTCACGGCTCACATCCGAGTGTCCACTGATTTGTCCTGTTTGGTTTAAATACAACACCTGCAACAAAGAAACTAGATGAGCTCACAGGTGACGCTCAGCGCGGGTACCGACAAACATGATTCACATAACAATGGTTAATGGAGAAAAAAAAAAAAACGGCTCACAACGCACCCTTATTTAATTCCGCCATGCTGCTTCCACACATTCAATTTATACTCGTCGTGTTGTAAATTGGAATGTAAGGCAAAGATACAGGGTGTGCAAGAGATCAATCATTGTAGAAAAGGGCGGCCGGGAGACCAAACACATGGGTCACAAAGATTTACGTGGCACCATGTTTCGAACAGATATCGATCACATATACATTTTTATGTTGTTTGCTGGATGCGTGTGATATACAGCCAGTTTAGATATCAATTAAACAGTCTGAACATGAAATGCAAAATTTTTGCAGTTTTGTTTTTTTTTTCCGGTGTTTTCCTTCATATTGTGAATCTGTTTATCCATTCTGTTCATTAACCGGCTCTCCATTGGCAGACACACTCCGTTTGTTATCTTTTTTCTCGCAGAAACATTCTCCGTGAAGGTCGCCGCTTATATTTCCACTTTGAAATCCGGCCCTCGATTTCTGTTGGAAGACTTCCCGGGCTCACGTTTGCTGCTTGGGAATTAGTCCTTGCTTGGATTTGTCTCGGCGATGTGCATTCTGGAGTCGTTTCTTTTTTGGGCCTCGCACTTCCACATCAACATCCTTCATGATTTTTGAAAAAGCTCTTGCAAAATGGAGTCAAATCCTGCCAGCCAGCCTTTGGTTCGTCCATATTTTGCAACACTGAATTTGCACCTTTGTATGCTTCATATCTGTCCCACGCTCCACAACCGACTTTTTTGGGATTGTCCTTGGCGAATTGGATTGGTGCGCCCCATCCTAAACAAATTCGCTTGCCCCTTCCACAACGGTGTGACGCCCGGCCAACGCAGCAAACACGCCCACGCACCCAACAAGGAACCGAGCATAAAAACCTGAGTAGAAAAAATTGGAGCGAAGAAACATGAGCCATAATATCCGAAGGATTGGCGCGGACGAATATGGTCACGAGGTCAAGGTCAAGCCTGCACGCCAATGGCAAGCCCGTTGTAAAAACTGCTGCCCCTAATTGTCAAAGTCGTGGCGTTTTTTCAATTTTGTGCGAATACCTATGGGGGTGGTTTTTTGGTAAGTCGTTGCATTTGCAGCGTTTAGTTGCGGAACTATAAGTGTCAAGACATGACATGGTGCATGCAAAGGTGTAACAAGTGTTTGCAAAAGGCAGCGTTCAGTTGCTGACTAGATCTAACAAACTGAACTCACACAAGCCGGCGAAAACACACACACAGACATATACACACTTGATGTGTTGGGAACATAATGCTGCAATGAGTGCCGTGCCATCGGGTACTGCTACTTCGGCGGTGACGAAACACGTTTCAGTCAAAAAAACTTTGCTGCAGTGATTGCCGTCAGCGTTTCCATTGTGAAGTGCTGCCAGGGTATGCTTCGTATGGAAAAGAAATTATGCATTTCACCGCAGCCTTTACATTGGGAGGCGCTGCGTTGCAAGGTCATGTCGAGATAGGGGTCATGGCGCTGCGTTTACAGTGGGAAGTATGATTCCGCAGGGCATGTTGCAAGGACTTTATGGCCGTGACCGGTCTGTAGCTGGTGGGCCGACAACGCTTTGAAACAGTTTTCGAAATGTCACATCCATGTTGTTGAGATTTTTCTCGAAATCGCCCGATGAGCTACAGCAAAAGAAGCCACTGGAGTGGTAATCGTGTCAAAATATTAAAATCTTGTCGCCAACGACACATGTCGATCAGTCAAGATCCATCGGTTTGCATGAAATGCCCGTGACGCTGCTTGAAGATAAACTTCAATGTCTACATCATGGTACCCTCCGGGATGGAGAAAGCACCTGGGCCAATTGTGTAGAGAAGCATGGTCCAGAACACCCACCGTCATACCACCACCGACTTCGTAACTGTCGCGGAGGTTCGGTTTGAGTTGTTAAAATTTTCCTTTTCCTCACGTTCAATGTCAAGCCTACTAGCGCAAGGGAAGCAACCAGCTCATCCAACTAAAACCACGCCTTTTCCAATGTTGCGCAAAATACCAGTATGTCATCAACAAGTCGTAGATCCAACAACGGTTTTCAAGCCATCTTTAAGGGACAATCCTTCTGCTTCCATTTTCGCACCCATGAGGACAAGGCCATTTCCAGCACCGCACTGAACAAACGAGGGCTTCGTAGTTCTGACCAGGGCAAAAGCACAGCATGCAATCAAACCGTTTCTGCTCGGTATGACGAAGGGCTTTGGTCAGGTGCCTATCCGCAATGTGAATGAAAGAGGGGGTTGTTCGAAGTGTGCAGTACCAACCCTTCCGCTGCCAAATGTCAACCAAGCTATCCACTACATTTTGCACCTTGTCCTTCCTATACGCAAATATGAGGATGTCATCTGCAAAGCTGCAAAACGCAAATCCAGCAAACGACGCACACGGTCTCCAAGACCTATCCCACCCTGTGGGTTTGCAAATCTCCACTTGGACATTGCCAGCCCAAGCGCGCACCCTTGTCGCACACCTCGCTTGCACCATCAGGCATGTCAAACGTTCTGCTATCTACCTGTTTGATTGTGCTACAGGCATTGCAACGTGCAAATCAATTGGTCTGAAATATTTTGTGTACGCAAATCTTTTCACAACGTTTCCCGATTTAGTGTATCCAAGGTGTTCGATAAATCGAAGCTGATGATCCACAACGGCAACGTAGCTGCTTCGCGTTCGTCCAAAATCAGATTTGTTGTCAAAACGTTTTGGCGTGAACAAAAACCGTGTCGAATTTTTGCTTGAAATCTTTCCAATGCCTCCTCCACCCATGCAGGATCATGTAGGCAAACACCTTGTAGAAGAGTATGTTGGCAATGGGGCGGAAGTCTGTTACAAGTTTTGCGCTGGTCTTTTGGGGAAGCATTGTGAACAAAGTTTTCCTCCGTCCATTGAAGAGGCGAAGCAATTCCACCAAGAAGTTCTGCTGCCAACCGAAGCATCGTCACAAGCTCTGTTGAAGTTCACCAGAAATATGAACCACTGAACAGTTTACACTTTCCTGTTCCTGGTAATTGTTCATGTATGATTTTTCTCCTTGCTTTTGGTTGGTTTAAGCTAAGCCACTTGCGGAAAAATTCGCTGAGATGGCTTGTGCACAATTAGCTTTGTTCGCTTCCCATAACCAAGGGGCCAGGATTTAATTGTGTGCACTGGCGCCGGCTTTTTGAAAAGGTCTGCCGTCATAGTTGTCTAGCAGTTCAAAACACAGAGACTCGATTGGCGAAAACAAAGTATGCTAGGCGAAAGAGGACCATTTCAGGTACAGAATGCCAGGCGTCGCAGAGAGAGGACCTATCCCGACATCTACAAAATGATCTCGTTGTCAGCTCGCAGTTCAGCTCGGAGTTCTTGGCCCATGACGCGGAGGTAGAGAAATGAAGCAGCTTTGTCGCCAAGCAAAGGCATACGGCATACAGCATCCCCATCCTTTCGCAAACTGGGTCCACGGATGGCCCTCACGTTACCGAAGCTGCAGGGGTCACGGCAGTTACTTGACTTGCTGCAGGCACAAACAACTCACATATGCAGAAAAGGTTCAATTCAGAAGTTAGCTACGACTTTGCTTCGACGGATCTGTTTGACTCGCTCATCATACGAGATCTTGCACATTATTACTGAAGGGGGCCGCCCAGAGCAGCTCAGTAAGAAACATACGTCCCTGCAGCCATATCGATATGATACTTGTAACTTATATGTTCTGGCTACGGTAACCTTGGTGTGTGGACAGACACATGCACAGTACTTCCAACAGGTAGAAAGGTTCAAGGATGCATGGCTTGTCTCCGACAAACCTTTTTTGTTTGTGTGATTTGTGGAACCTCTGAAGTTTTGGTGGACAAGCACAGGGCGTGTTGAAAGGAAGCTCTGTAATTTGCGGCATTTTGGGGCCGTTATGGCGTCCTCCTAAGTTTTGATTCGATATTTTTGCTCAAGACTTTGCTGGCACACTGCAGTTTATGCATCACGAATTGCGCTCACAACAGCCACGAGGTACCAATGCTCGGCATGTAGAAATATTGTGATTTGGGCTGGAGCTTTGGAAGCCTCGGAAACACAGCTTTTTATACTACCTTTTGCACTCTTGTTTGAAAATACGCAAATGCATTCTCCCGGGATCTCCAAATCAATGATATTTTGCCTTTGTTTATGTTGGTCCTTTACTCTTTGAGCGTTTCCGCTTCGATAATTTCACTTCGGGCACCACAAAATCCGCCAAAACTCGCGATGCTTCGCAAATTTGTCCATTGAGTCGTGGTATCACAGGCATGTGAGGCCAGCCCAGGGTGGTGCCTGATGTAATTTTCAGATGTGAACCAATTGGGCCAAAACCTGGATACCTCATGCAGCCTCTGTCGAGCTGGCGGAGAAGATGGCTGGCGTACAAGGTGTGGACAGATTTGGACGGATTTCAAACTCTAACCCAGTGACAACATGTGGCAACCACCAAGAGGTTCACTGAACACAAGGTCTGCTCATGTCAGTTCCTTCTTTGCATCTTTGTATCAAATATGACGATGATACAAAGCGGATCAAAACGGGGATTTCAGCGTGGGCCGTCATGTAGCTCCCCTGATGTGGGCTGCCTTGTTTGCCGTGCGCGCAACTTGGCGGCTTTGGAATTTTGACCATACACCAGGCTCTGCTTTGTCTCAAACTACAAAGAAGTTTCACAGACTTTTCAAACTGGGTTCACTGCATGACGGGTTCGGAGTTTGTAGTCTTTTCTCAACTGACGTTTGATGTTTTTGTACGTAAAAGCTTCCCAAGCAATTATTGTGGCTTACACTCACACCAAAACTATTTTTGCGTTTGCCGCTGAATAGGGATTCTGATTCATTATGATCTGGGTGTTGAGCGCCTTGGGTTTGCGATTTGGGAATGGTCTTCACCCCGCATCTTTCACGTTTGGATAGCGCGGATCGCTTCAGTTTGTACGTTTCTTCACCCGGTGTCCAATCGTCCCGCCGTTCGTATGATCAACCTGTTGAGCTGCCAGCAATAACATTCGGTTGCGAAACGGGTCCGTATGATCCACGTACAATGAAGCCTTACGAAGCCATGCTTGAAGACTTCACACACCCAGCAGCATCAGCTCAGGCTTTTTTGCTTCTAAATCATGGTCTTTCATCCCCATGGCTTCTTTGGATGCTTCATCTGGGTGTGCCTTGCAACTGCCCACAGTTTTCTATGATTTTCTTATGATTTCTCAACAAATGGTACTGGCAATGACAGAAGCCATGGGAACCGTTTCAGCTGAAACTGAACCTGTGCCACCTCAGAGCACCTCCTTTCAGTTGACAACCTCAGGCAAGGAACACTCCAAAGCGACCAGCAAAACTGATCAAATGAACGTCTTGTCGTTTGGATAAGAAAGTTTTAAACAGCGCCACTTGAAGTTAAATCCACCGAAGTGGTCTCACTTGAGAAATCATAACAGTTTTTAACACTTGCCACAACGGTCCTCGTCAGAGAGGCTAAAAAGTAAGATGAAAAACACACGGACATCATACCACAAATCATACTCACAACTGTCAACAAGGTGGATTGAAATATTCTTCCCCAATAGGAGGTAAGAAATACTTCGAAATATTTTAAACCATCACCATCCATCAGCATCATCAACTGCGAATCCGCTTGCTTTTTACGCCCTGGGGTCTCCACTCAAAGCATAGGAACCGGGGAGTTGATGCTGGGTGATTTCGCCTCTCAGACAGCAGCATTGGATCTTTGTTCCAATGAACTGTTTGAAGAAAAGTAAGAAAAGCACAAACATGTTTTTTCCAAATCTCACAGAAATCGATGCAAACTCTTGCACTGCGAAACGGGAATCTAAAAGCCAGATTTTACATCATTCTACACTTCATCTTCAGATCCTTCTACCCTTCTAGCGTTTCCAAGATCTTATATGACCACTTGCAGATTACTCCAAGACGACACATCTCCAATCATCTCCATCTTGAAGAAACAACTCCTTTTTAAATCTTTTTAATGGGGGGGAAACTGCCACAAGAAAGATCTCTGGTTGGTTTCGGCCATGATACATAAATGAGCCCTTCTTCTGGATAAAACGGAAAGTCCACCAAGGCTTTCTCCTCCACCTGAAACAAGCCGAAACAAGAGTCCATCGGATTTTAGGATTCTACAGAAACCATTTCTCAGTCAGAGCTTTTAGAAAGCTTCATAACATGCCTTTCACCCAAGCCTCTGCAAAGTCTATGAATTTCTGCAATTTCTTTATGGAGCTGAAATTCCATGAGAAGCGCGATTCGCTTTGCCTCGTGACGACGGTCTGGTTCAATCTCCTTCAAGATTGCACCTCACAGTGGGAAGAGGTAGAGCTGCACCGACTCTTAACATGAAAATCGAGTCAAATTAGTAGGCAAACAACAATATGAACAAGGATGAGAATCTCAATACAACTGTCCTCAAACACCATGTGCAACTGTACCTACTCTGAGATGAAGCGGGTTGCCCTCGCCTGTGGAATAAACACGTTCCTGACACCACTGGGCAGCTCGCGGCAGCGCTCGGCAAAGGTAACCCAGCACCCTGACAATCACAAGCGGCACCAAAGTGGAAGATTCGTTTTCTAGTGTCTTTTCAAGAAAAAGTATGCAAAAGTCACAACTCAAAATTGCAATCAAAGCGTTACCTTAGGCCATGCACTCACAAGCCACACCCCAAACTCTGATCTGCCACAGCGAAAGGTGGCGAAGCGAGGAGTGATAGCCGGATCAACGAAACGACCCATTTCAAGAACCATCCAATGTCATGGACGATTGATGATTGATGCTTGGATGGATCGGAACTCAACTCATTTTTTTGCTAGTCCTGGCCAGCCTTCTCCTTACAATCTTCACAAAATTTTCCAAATGACAGCCCCTCAGATAAAGCCATGATCCAGCCATCATCACAGGCCGGTCAGCCTGCGCAAGGATTTTTCCAGCTCTTCCGCTTGCGATGTCCAGCGCGCCTTGGGTTGATAGATGGGCACTCAAAACATCTCAAAACAAAAACCTCTCAAAATGCAATCGGGTCAACTCTTCCAACAGTTGCTAACGGTTGCTATGGAACGAAGGTTGGAGATACACTCACCTTTGGCAAGCCACTCTCACATCAAGCCGATTGGCAATCTGTTCTCTGCCAAGTTTCTAGACCACACGTCTTTGCTATCCTTTGCACCTCCTTCACCATTCCCTGCCCACAGTCAAGCATTCGAAACGAGTGACCATGACATATCTGCTCAAGATCAGAAGGATCAGAATCTCATGCTGCTCTTTCAGATCACAGAAGCCAAGCTCAATATTGAAATCGCAGGGCATAAGTTGTTTCAAGTTTCAAGTCGATCTCTAGCCTCGACCCACTGCTCCTCTACCTCATTACCCAGCTGCTCCAGGCGCAACTCTGGGTCCACACGGCGGGACAAGAAGCCTCCAAGCTCACGGAGTTGGGTCTCATGTGCTCTGTGTGTTGCAACGTTTTCACGGTATTTGATACTGAGATTACTAACTGAGTTACTGAGTCCATGCAAAACACCCCATTGCTGGGCCTATGGGAAGCGTCTCACGCATGCACCTCAACCGAGCTGGAAAGAAGATTGAGGTCTAGACTAGTTACAAACTAGCACATAATGACAGCGGAACTATGCAGTCTTGTTGTTCGATTGTGTCAGACCAAATGCTTTGCCATTGCCGAAACCTCTTGTGAAAATGAATATAATGAATTGGTTTCAGCAGGCAGAAAGGTTTGGGACCACTTGGGACCAGACTCATGCAGTGGCGTGGCCTTCAATATCTCTTCAGCCCCAAAGCATTGGCCCCTCGCGTTGCGTCCCTGCAATATGGCACGTGTCGCCTAATCTGCACTGATCCACTGAAGCACCATGAACAATGGATACTTAGCTACGTGTAGAATATGTAGAATCGGGCAATGGCAGTACAATGTTATGCACTGTATGCTTTATTTTCTGACAGTAGAGTAGAGTGATTATTTTTTGAGTTTCCTCAGGCCCTCCCAGGCCTCATGGATACCTGCTGCGCAACGCATAACTTTGTCCATGGTAAGGCCCACAGATTCGAGTAGTAGGCTGACCTTCACAAAATTCTTGCACATGACTCACTGCATGCCACTGATCCGGAAGTGATCAGGGACTAAACGTTTGTGATCGTTTGTGTCTGGAAAATTATTGAGTTTCTTGAGTCTTGTGAGTGCCCAAGTTATTAATGTTCTTCTAATCCCAAGCTTTGGCCACAAAATATCTTCGAGACTCTAGTCTTTGATCGAAAGGAAGGGACTCCACCCTCACAAGATTGGGCAACCAAACAGTGAGGCTGGTTGAATAGCGCGATATCTTCGACAAAGAGCTGGTATCAAAGGTGCTAGTAGCCTCAGCAAGATCCAAACAAACTTAACTGCCGAATTTTGAGCATAGCTGCAAAATGCACACAACGACCACACCAAGCAAATCTTCAACCAAAATGCCCAGCCACATGAGGGAAGCCTCGCGGCAAGTACACAACATCACCGGGCTTTAAGAGCTCATCCAAGAGAAGAGGCCCTACCTGGAGATATGACATCGATACACATCAAACCAAACGCAGGCATCAAAGGTTTGCCGAAAAGGATCTGCCTGCTCCAGGTACAGCACATCACCGGCTTTGCCCCTGCAACAGATGTTTTTCCACTGTGTTTGTTTGTTGTGTTTGTGGTGTTTTGGCATATTTGGTCAAGAGTGCCAAGCTGAAGCCACGCCGCCTGTCGCTCATGCCAGCATCCAGCACTGGCCACCGAGGGACCGCTTTCGAAGTATCAAAAATGCGCCAGCGCTTCGCCCCCTGAGCCAGGCAACGTATTCAAAGGGGGCGCGGTGGCATGCTGCACGTGGCATGCTAAATAGTAGAGTTCTCGCAAAATATACATTACTCCCGTTCCTATTCGAAGGAAATGAGTGGGGCTGGCGGGCCGGCCATCCAAAAACTTCATGAGGTGTCAGATCACAGTAAATGAGTTCCCCTCTGAGTCGTGGCAGCCTCAGTCTGCATGATGAAGGAGTCAAAGCGATCCGTGTGCAGCGGAGCTGTGATTGGGGAGTCCAAACGGGAAGTGTACACGTTGGTCGTGACGAAAGGCACCTTGCAAATCACTTCGATTGCAAAGTAATCTCCGGCCCTTTAACATGCGAATTTAAATTCGGATGAATATATGGTATATGAAATATGGTGTCTCAAAGCAAGGTGATCTTCTTGAATTGGTACAGGGCTAGAGCAACGCACAACATGATTTGACGTTCCTTCTCACTCCATGGAGACCCACCTGAAACGAGTTCTGAAGGGCTCGGCAAATGTGTGCCAATTTGGGTGACAATGAGTTGCCACTGCTAATGACCCACGTGCCCATCTCCAAACCTGTCAAAAAGACCATGGAGATGCTTGTTCCACACCCAGCGTGGTATGCCTCTCAAAATCCACTTGCCAATTTCAGAGGTTTGAAGATTTATCGGATTCCAGGCAATCAAACTCTGCCGCACTTGATGTATCCATTCCATACTAAGAGATTTGCGATTTGCCCAGAAACATCAAACATTCGAGAATTCTGGAACCCCTTATTGGGGTTGCACTACCTATGTTCATGGGGTGTCTCTCCTTCGACATGTTCAACAGTGATGGGGTCTCGCCTTGTCGTACAGAGGCCTCAGTGGCCTCATACTTGGTCTCCTGGTCAGCCATAAAGCTATGGGCCTTGGCCTGTCCAATGGCCTTGGCATATCCAAAAATAGGATGGTGAAACCGTTGAAACCCATTCCTTTTGTTTCAAATATTTGTCATTCCGAAGATGTTCAATGGGGAGGAGAGCATCATTTCCGAAAACCCACTGGGGTGGCCAGTTCCAAAAACAACAACTGACATTTGCAAACACAGTTTTGTTCGAATTTCACAAAGGGATCATTCCCTGCAAGCTTCATGATCGATTCGACAAGGTTGTTCAAATCCAACCTTTGGAGAGTTGAGCCTTCCCGCAGGATGTGTGAAACGACTGTAGCCCCTCCTCAGACAAAGGTCTCCCACATAGACAGAAGGGCAGATAGAGACTGCAAGCAAATCAAGCGAAGCTTTTCAGGGAGAATATATACCGCCCTTACCTTTCTGACAGCACAATCTTCAACAGAATGTCTTTTCAGCCTAACTGATCAGCTGGAATTCAGACTTGTCAGTTGCGGCCATCAGAATTCGCCCTATAACTACTCATTCATAGATGATCGAGATATAGATAAGGAAACGCTATTTCCTACAAAGTCTTGCCCATGTTTCTCGCGAATCTGAATGGCTTCCAAACCATTCCAAACCTATTCAGACAGGCCGCAATTGAATCGGTTCACGTTTCTGGTCAGTGTTTTGGAACACCTCATAGCTGCTGTGGTGGAGAAGTCGCAGTTGTTCCTGCATGGCAGAGGGTTCTGGTCGTCTCAATTCCATGAAGATCCGAAGATCCTTGCACAAGGCAGATCTCCTCCAGCGTCCAGCACCCTGATACAAGCTCCCCACATTCCAAGACAAATGGCATGCGGCCATAGAAATGCGAGACAAAGGTCTCGCTGGCCTCAAAGGGCACAAATGCCAGTATGCTACAAAACAGATGTCAAGATGTCAACCTGCTGGTCATCTTTGTCAAGTGGGGATGACCCTTTCATAGCAAGCCAACATGTTGGAACCATTTCAAGCTTTGAAAAATCACCGCCGAGTCGCCGCCAGCGCCGTGAAGATGAGCTGAAGGCCATCCGCACCACCTGAGTTATGAACACACTCACGACATATTTCCACAAAGAGTCACCAAATGTCACCAACAATATAATTGTGTTCACAATGGGGTTCAGGAAGCCTTTTTTGTGCAAATGATTTTGCTCCAAGATTGGTGCAAATCTTTCAAGAAACCTAGACAAACCTCTGACATCTTACGATTCTAGTACAGCTTCCTAGACCTGCATCGTCTCTGAAACTTGCCACAGAATCTCATACACCCACCTTCTCCATTGAGCTTCGAGTGCCCAAGCTAAGCATCTCTCTCAAGGCTCATATCTCATCATTTTGATCTGCTGCCCCATCTCCGGAATTTCCCGACTCTGCCTGACCCGTTTTGGGAGAGGTATTCGCAAATCTCGGCCTCCATCTTGGCAGCAGCCTGGCTACAGCGTTCATCTGTGCTTCGTGTGATGTTTTTGATGCATGCTTCATGATAAAATCACTCTCATGACTTCGTGCTCATTTTTTTTACTGAAGATTGGATGGAGTTTTAAACCACTTTGGAAATGTCCTGTATTGAACAGACATGAACATACACAGGATCTATCCCAATGTGCTTACAAAGATCTGGTTGGCAAACTGCCCGAAGGCTTTCCTCTGCCAATATTCCCAAGGTCCACCAATCCCTTTTGCCGCGCAGGTATTACAAGCTTTGCTTCACCAGGCACTAACGGAAAAGGAAATCCTCAAAATTGTTACCTTGGAGCTCCCAGGATCTCGTGAAAAATGTCGCCAGATTACTCGCCCCGTTTTGCCGGCAAAACGGCCTTTGAAGTACATCGTATTCGAGGAGCCATATGTAGACACAGGGCTGACCCCCGAGTCAGTGTCTTTTCTTGTGACCCACTTTAGAGGAGTTCATGAAGATACTGGATAGATGTTTGTAGAGATTCATGATGTGACATTATATATATTATATAATATATAATTATGAGTCTTATGAGTATATGTACATAGATATTTCGTGATATTTCTATACAAGTTGGAGAGCTTTGCTAATTCATTCCGCATTTTTTTGTCGCTTTAATGCACTGCATGTCTGTCAAGACGTGAGCTGATTTCATGCCCAAGAATGCTTTGATGCCATGAGATTGACATATATCGTTGGGCGTCGGTTGGATAGCAATGGTCTTGAGTCTTGAGAGTCATCTTGCTGTTCATGAGAGTCCAGCATCAGCAAGATGCAGAAAGCTTGAAGAAGGGAAAAGAGACAGATTTCATGTCCAGCACATGCAGGTTGCTGCTTACTTCGACTATGGCCTTTTCACCCTATCATGCCATGGAAAGCTGGACTCTATTCCTAAAGAGCCACACTTTCAAAGGTACGTCATGCAAGTGAGAAAACTCCTGAAAAGGCAAGATTTGCGCAATAAATCAATTCGCTGTTTTTATGAACATTTGCGAGCCTTGCAGCGGCGCGGCGGCGCGGCGGCAAAGAATAAAGTACACATTGCGACAGGTCACGTTGAGCGGCTGTCCATGTGCACAGCGACAGGTCACAGCACCACCTTTGAGTGCAGTGCCAGAGATTCGGAAACGAAGCCCAACTCATGATCTCCATACTTTGCTGTTCCCCTTCGTGAAAAAAAGGTGCCTGTTGTAATTAAACAGCTCCTGAACAGTCTTCAGGGCAATCCCAAATCACATTCTGATCAAAAAGTTGCACTTCTGAGAAAATTCCGGAAGTCTGATAGCTCGGGCCGCACGGAGGTACAAGCCAATGCCACATGTGGCCATTGGCTCTTTCATGTTCTTTCCGTGCTATTGTCCGAAAGGAAACCAAGCATACACTGAGAATGCTCAAATAAGAATGCTCAAAAACGGTGCCAAAAAAAACATTGATTCTTACTTTCATGAGTTCAATCGCGCGTGGTTCATCTAGCTCAGGAAGACTCATCGAAACTGATCCGGCTGCGCCTCAATGGCAAAGGGGAGGAACAGTGGTGCAAAATCATAGGGTGAACTAGACTCCTGCCAAATCACATTTATTGTTGGCTCTTGAATCACCAAGTTGTAAGACTCTTCCAAGAATTAGTCAACGAATGCTTGAAACTATGTCATAGTTGTCGAGCTAAAGGCAAATCTAGTTGTGGTTTTACCAAGTGTTCTGGTTGCCTGCAGTTTCAAGCTCTGAAGGCTCACATACACAAATGCCACCTCTCCACATCTAGCCGTCAATACAGCAAAAGTCTAAACGCAATGAAAACATAGTTTTCCCCGGAGCTCCCAGCTTGACACCAACCAGCAAACCGCAAACCTCTACCAGGAGGCATTCAGCTGCCGAGGCACGCTCGGTCTCGAGGTACTGGGTCACTCCCAGGCTCCCTGAAAGGAAAGGGGGAAAGGGCAGGCATTTTGGGAGGCCAGGATCAGGAGCCAACCTTTGCACAGTTCTATCACAGATTTTTGGTTGGGAAAAGGCAACCATCAATTAATTGAACCCTCCGTCCCTTGGTCCGGTCAAACCTTAGGATGGATGCCAGGGGCGCGGGAAGTGCTTCAGGTTGAATAAAACCTGTCAGGGAACAGGACACGAAGGGTGAGAAAAATAACATTCACGAAAGCAGAACTGTCTGCAACAGTGCAGTTCTCTCCCTTCTTGGCATTTCTGCTAACTTATGTCGTCCCTTGGGAGAAAACAACGATGTCAGCATCCCATATAGTAATGTGTACTTGCGCCTTTTGACTCAGAGTCTGTTCCACAACTCTGTCACAGGCCCCAAAAAAATTGACATGACCTCCTCTGGTCACTCTAGTCTATACCTCTGCTACCTTGTGCCTGCAGTTGGACCTTCTTTGCAAAAGAGGAAACTGGCTAAACTACGAACAATCCTGAAATGGATTTGCAGTCAGCATAGGCTTGCCAGAGTTGTCAAGCGAAGTACAGCAAACAGCCACCTTGCCTTCCTTCCAGTCACGCAAGACCGCTTTCTTGGCAAAAATGCTTTCTACATCATTCATCTCCTGAATGGCTTCCTTAGCACTGGCAAATTCAGGTGTATATACTGTGTATGTATATATATATATATATACTTTTAACATCGCAGGCGTTCATCACAATTGAAAGGTGAAGCGATGAGGTCAAGCCTGAACAACTTGCAGCTGAGCATCAGTGAAGGTCTTCCGTATTGAAAAGGAGATCCTGGGACAGTCGTGTCGATAAATCTATGATGCCCAGTTTTGCCGTTCTCGTTCCCTTTTTGGAAAGGAATTGTGTTTCAAGAAAGAAGACAACGGCACTTGCAGGTTTCACAAGCCTAAAGTCGCAAATGGTTTCTGCTTTGAACTTTGCAGTTTGCACTCTGCAACACTTCAATCATGAGGAAAGGGCTTTTCCATTTCACCCTCCAGCAAATCATCCGCATACATCTCCCCCAAGAGATTGGCTCCAGCCGCCATACGGCCACCTAAGAACTCATCGGATATGGCTGCAAGTATCTTCTGCATATAATATGATAGTCCAAACATTTGCCCACAAAAAACTCATGCTTTGAACTCTTCCAAATGACATTTGCATACTGACAGGTGTGTCCCCTTCAGCCTATGAGCCCTTTTCTCACAATTTACTACCAAAATGAAGAATACTGAAGAATGATCACGGAATGTTCGTAAATGACTTCAAATGGAGGGCCCTATTCTCTGAAACCATCCAAGTTAGTGAATTACCCTTTTTCGCTCTGATGATGATGATGATGATGATGATGATGATGATGATGATGATGATGATGATGGTGATGCTGCTGCTGCTGCTGCTGCTGCCGCCGCCGCTGCTGCTGCTGGTGGTGGTGGCGGCGGTGGCGGTGGTGGTGAATTAGAATCATCATCACAATGAGTGGCAAATAGATGCAATGGCAGATTGCAGATTGCCTTTCCGACCTTCGTTTTCAACAGGAAATGTCACACAACCCACCCGCTCAACCTCTCCGCAAGTCAGGCCTGCCATCTTCTTGTACCGGTCAAGCTCCGCCTTCATTGTCGAAAGCTGTTGCTTCAAATCTGAAATCCTTGGCACTGAGATGCGTTTTTTTTTGAGCCCTGCAACCAGGACCTTCCTCGCCATGCACACAAGTGCACGCAAGGATTGTGCAAAGTCAAGCAAACATAAACAAAGACATTCGGGAGTGAAAAAAATCCACAGATAAGAAACGAAAGCAAACCCTTTGACTTGAGAATTTTCTGCAGCTGAGGCACTCTGCCCTTTGTTCCTCGATAATTTCATCCTTCTCCGCCAACTCCGCCACATGGGACACACCCAAGACCCCACCACGGGTCGCTTAGCGCATTGGCCGGGTTGATGACATATACTAATTACTAAATGATATGGAGTCAGCCTTGGCCTCTCCTACCTCCATCTTCATAAGTTTTGGACAACATTTTGTTGCAACACATACAAGTCCACACAAAGATGCAGGCAGAATATTCTTGATGAGTCTGGCAATCAGCTAAGATTATCCATGTGCAAGGGATTGGCTGCTCACAAGGTAAGTCTTCTAAATGCAGCTGTGGAACCCACAATCAAAGACTCGTGGACGCCCGTCAACTGCCTGGGTACAAGAATTGTCAGGTCCTCTTCCTGGCTTTGTCGGATCAATCTTGACTAGAATCTGGTGGACGGCTTTCCATGAACACTTGATGGAGTGGATTTGTTTGGCTGCACCTTTGACTTCTATCAAGTGTCATTCACGCCGAATCTGTTTGTACTTTCAACAGAACAGGGCCCATAAACTCATGACATACAGTGTGCCAATTTCACCAAGCGGCTCCATCTGCCATTCGCGCTTTGCTTGAGCATAGTCCACCTAGCTTTTAGCTTGTGGCTATCCGACAATCATCAGTTCAAATCAGGAGGCATTGAGCGAACATGTGCACCTTAGGTGAAAGCTCTTGGAGTCTAAGACTTGGTCTCCTTATGGTTTGTCACCCCCAGCTCCTGGCCCTGCCTGCCCACTAGTAATCAGGAGTTCAGGCGCACACACTGTATGGTCGACAAAGACAAAGAAATGCCTGAAGCAAACAAAGCATAATCATGCGAAATGATGCGAAACGGAAACCAAAAACATTGGTGACATTGGTGTTGACGGGTCAAAGTCAAAAACATCAACAACGCTTGGGCTTGATCTATCATCTACACAGAATTCCCTGAAATCAGCAGCAGTCCTGCCAAAGACCAAAGTATCGGCGTGCGACAATTCAATACCCGGCACCTGGCACCATTTTTTGGAGAGCAGGGAAAGTTGCAATAATCACAGCACTATATATACATACCAACAAGCCAGATTAGTTGTTAAAATTCAAAACAGAGAAAAAAAACACTTCTATGATGTTTCTTTCACCTCGAGAGGAAAACCTTGTCTTCACAAAACTCATCCTCTAGCTTTGAGTGTTGCTTGCTACATGAACCACACAGCTTTGACCCCAGATCCAACTCACCCCAAATCACCTTGGGCTTCTCAAGTTGTCTGCAAATCCTGAGCTTTGGTATCACCATCACCCTTACACCTACAACCTCTTCACTACTCACTCAAGCACCGCAGTTCTTCCAAGAAGCCCCTTCTTTTCCTCAACACCTGGGGCGGATTGGAGGAACAAAGCTCATGGTGTCCAGCTTTCATCTGGTGTCGCAACTTGATTGAAACTTTGTCAAACAGCCAAATACAAGCAACTCTGAAGCGGTGCCTTGCGCAAGGAATAGTTGTTTCAACGACTTGCCGTTTACAAAGGTGGACTGGAGGCCTTCCTCACCTGATGATAAAAAATGATTCTTGATTCTTGACTCAAGAACTTGCACAACCTGAAGTGATTTGTCTTCTTTTCAAGAAAAGTTCAAACCTACTCAGGGTAGACTTGGCTGAATCGCTACAAGTCACTGGCTGCATAGATGGAGCATTGATCCATCTCCTCCTAAGCGTTGTGCTGTCGTAGACAGTCAATTTGCAGCAAACAGCACCACTTTGCATTGAATATGAAGCATATCTGATATCTGTGAGAATGAGCGCAAAGATCAGAGATATTTGTCCACATGGAGAGAGTGTATTTGCCGCACAACACAGGATCCTGCGCAGTAGCTGCCAAGACTCATTGAAGACAACGGCATGGTGCCTGGCTACGCCTTCACCCAGCAAAATGGTTGGCTGCTCATCATCCTACCATGGTGCGAAATCATCCATGGCAGCTTAGCAAAAACTCGAAGAAAGGAAGTCCTCCATTGCAACCACTTTCTCATCATTCTCTTCGCTCTTGGAGCTGCCTGCCAGGTCAAAGATGGTGAGTTACCCAGACTGACACCACTTGCTCAAAAATCGAGCATCTATTCCCTCATTGTATGACAGGGGCCAAACACAGAGATTGCTTTGGACCGGTTCAAGTCTTATCTGATTGCCGCACCTGAGCTCCCTGAGCTCTCTTCCGAACTGTGTTCTGATTCGCTGTCTGTGTCTGAGTCGCTCTCATCACCTGAGTTTGACAGGAGACTTAAGGACCCCGAGGAAACTCAACAGAAACTGGCAAGACTGCAGCTGTGATCACTTGCAGCCAAGAAACCCAAGCCACAAATTAGATTTCGGCCGCTGCTGAAGGCAAACCTAACCCGACCGGCAAGAGTCTTGTCCTACGGCAAAGACATCAAGGTGCAATACGACATTGGTAGGGCACCAACGGGCTCTGTTTGATGCTTGATACAAATAGTGAGATGAATAAACTGTGCAAAGGGTATGCAAAGACAAGATCAAGATATCAAGTATTGAATAGTCCGGTTGTATCCTCAAGATCACAAGATCTCAAGATCTCCACGTTTCCTACTTTTCGTTGGTGGAAGAGATTACACAAACACCATCAACCAGACTGCCATCCCGTCCTCATTCAAGTTCACCTCAAGAGTCACTTGTGAGTGATGTTTCATGTATTTTTCAAATGTTCAAAGGATTTCCAAGGTTTGCGGTTTGCGTCTTCATTGTACTATGCTTATGCCCAAGCTGCAAACGAGTTTTTTTTAAATGTTCTGAACCTTCAAAGCTTATTGCAACCGGCAGTTCTTGGAAAATGAATCAAGAAACCTTACGGCAAACTGCCATCTCAATTCAGCAAAGTGGCCATCATAGGTTGGAGATTAGAAAACCCTGGACTAATGGAAGAGCGCCGCAACCGTGCAGCCTGGAGTGTATTTTTTTGTGTTTGCTGGATGAGATTGGTCATAAATGCCTGATGAATGTTGGTGTTTCAGCTAGTGATCGTGCGCTTCTCTTCAAGTACCTTTGGACATGAATCGTGTGGGGGGCCTCTTGCTGCTCTTTGGATTCTGCCACCTTCTCCTCCCAACCTTAGAAGGTGCACAGGCCGTGGCCGACAGCGATGAACATCGGGGTTCCCTGGATCCAAACCAAGTAACTCTTGTTCAACTCCGCCAGAGCTCCCTCCATGGCTGCAATCTCTTGCTGGGCCAAACCCATCTCCTGATGCCCAAGGTGCTGTTTGGTTAAAGGAAAGCTTTCATACCTTGGAGCTTTGATCATTTTGAGTCTGGAGTTCTTCCATTTCACCTCCCCTCACTATACATCCGTGCAGTGGATTCTCAAAGGGATTCTTGTGACTGCGATTTTGTGATGAAACCTCGGAAGATCATTTTGATATTCAATGATTTCAACAGGCCAGTTTCGCTTCAGACTTCCTTGCAAACCTTCCCATGGTCAATTGGGTTTCACTTGATGATAGAAAGATTTTTTTCATCTGCAAATCCCCACATCACACCTTAATGGAGTCTGCATCAGGCATGATGCCACCTGCATGTCGCGGTCGAGCAAATTCTATGGCAGGAAAAATCATCATTGAAACTGAAACATTACACCTCGGGATATTGCTACGGGTACCGTATATACACATAGATACAGAAAGTCTGAATTCAACTCTGTATCATTTATGGCGTTTGTGAGTCTCGATTCATCGGCCCAAATCCTGGTTAGTGGTGAGTTTGGTGGACCTTTGGCGCGCATGAAGCTACAAACACTTTGGGATCGCAACTGGAAAACCAGAGCCGTTTCCGTGTAATTCCCACTATCAAGAGAAGAGGAGCACGTCCTTTCAAAAACAAAATTGGCACCAAAAGCCAGCTGTGTTTAGGAAAAGTACAGTAAGTGTTCTAAGATTGAAGTGACAGATTGAAACTCAAACTTTGATCCATTGGGTCCATTGGTCTTCCTTTCAAACAACTCGATTAATACAAAGGTCAAATGCAATGTTCACCAGCACACCTTGCATGGCTTCAAAGACTTTCCTCAGTTTCTCGTTCTCTTCTCGAAGCTCTCGCATGAGGCGCTCCTTCAAAGTGTTAACTGTTAATTTGCATAGACATGAAATGGAACAAAGCGTTTCTCAAGGAAACCGCAAGGAAAGTCTGTCACTGCTTGCTCATCATGGCCTGAGGATTCTCATTGGGCACTGCCACGTTCCTGGGTCCAGGAAGCAAGGCATGCATCAAAACCACTAAATGGACTATGCAAGGTCAAGCCTTTACATATACTATCACACTAGCACATTCAACATTGCATAATGTCCACCGTTCCAGTGCCTTCGTCATTGCGTAGGATTGCACACTTTCGGAATGGCCAAATGGAAGTAAGGGAAATCTTCTATTCTGCTACAACCACCCCATCCTCTACAACTTTTAGCACAGTGTCAAGCTCACAACAACACTCTAGAGATTGCTGCTAGTTTCCTCTTATCCCCCTGTGGAGAGACAGTTACTCCTTGAACCAAAAGGGAAAGTGTTTTCATCAAGTGACTTGATCTTCTTGGCCCGATCAGCATAGCGCAAGGTGGACAGTGTCTCTTCATGATTAGAAGATGCCGGTGACAGTGCACAAATCCTAGACAGAGCTTGCATGCCGGCAAAAAGCAATGAAACTACCACATACTACCACTCTCTCGTGAAGATTTGTGAAGTGCAAAATTGATAAAAATTGATTTGCTCTAGTTGCTGTGGTTGTTAGATTTCCAAAAGCATCCCTTTCACCAAAAGGAAAGGCTATTTCAAATTTCCAAATTGCTGTGTCCTGTTTCCACTCACCCCTCGATACCCCTCCGCCCAGTCATGATGGTCTTGCTAGAGCCCCCCCAAAGCATTCTGCAGAAGCCGCGTTAGCTTGGAGTCTCTGTAGGGGATCAAAACCTGGGTCACACATTCCACCTGCACACTCTGTAACCCGAGATTCCGGTTGACTGTTGATAAACGTTGCATGTTCGAAGAGCACGTTCACTTCACACCAGGGCACATTCTTCTTCTTCTCAGTTCCCCTTTCAGCCAGCTTTTCGATGACATTACCTCGAGCAAATTCAAGCAAGCTTAAAGGGAGAACAAGGAAACCCTGAGCAGCAAGCTTTCTCCATGTCATACATCCTTTCTTTAGGGGCTCCATGACAGCTTGAACCTCCTAGGAAAAGGGTGCACCGAAGAGTATGCCAAGAATGCTTGGTTGGCAAGCAGTTTTACCATGGGGAGAACTAAAAAAAGAAATTTCAGCGGCAGTGTCGACTAGAGTGTCGCATGCAAAGCATTAGGCTGATCGGTCTACCTGCAAGAGTGACACTGTGGAATCGTCTTCAAGTATGTGTTCGGCATCAGAAGGGAACAAGAACGACAGGAAGAAGTACAAGAAAAACAAGAAAGTACACAAGCAAAGACCTCAAACAACAAGAACAACAAGCGGGTTGCGAAAATAAACATGTAGTAAAGGTTTCTACTTCCTATTTCCTGATTCTATCCAGAAAATCTTGTTCAAGGCGTCTTTTGAAACAAGAGTTCCGTTGCATTCGCTACTAGCTATATCATCAAGCTACCCAAAGCGCTCAAGGACTTGTTGATCATCGAGCCCTCCTTCAAGCGATCTCCAGTGGCCCCAGTCTGCCCGGCCTACGATCTTTTTAGATCAGATCAAGCACACACAGGTATAACAAAAGGCAAAGCTCTGTCATGTGATTGATTTAATACTGACATGGACCCAACCACTTCGTTTATATTCTCCAGATTACCATTGGTCTCTCACTACAACTACAACTCTGCGAACTGGTCTACCTATAAGTCTTTCAGGGATCCCACTTCTTGACTTTCTACCGGCCAAGCCTTCTCACTGCCTGCAAGATCGACCTGGGGCGGAACTAACAAATCAATGGAAGATGTGAGACATAAAGTTTGCCCACTATGCCTTCCTCATTTTTCATCATTTTTCATTTTTCCATATTTTTCCACACTAATTGCCATCCCTCCAAATCCCAATTTCGGCATGTCGCTCCGTTGCAATCAGGTTGCTAGGTTGATCATGGACACAGTGGCAGAGCCATTTGTCACTGCCTGAACCGGTTGCAGATAGCACCGAGGGAATTCACGGGCAGATCACAGATTTCCACTCCGTGCCACTGGATCCCTCACCTTGAACTCGATAATTTGGACAGTGTGAGCACGGCTAGAGGTGGCATTCATCAAAGTCGATCCCACCGTTCCTCAGGCATCATCAATCACAAAAAGGTCATCCAAAAACTCACAACTTCGATCCCCCAATTTTCCTCAAGGTCCCTGAATCATCCCAAATCATCGACAAAATGTCTCAAATCAGGAAGCGGTGGTTGGTTGCCTCCTCAATCGTCGTCTCGATGGCCTGAGAGTTGGAAGTTGTCATTGCAAACGTTCCATCGCCAACTAGGACAAGTGACATGACAATCTACAAACGGCTTTCCAATTGATAGCCATTCGCGACAGATGTGACAGCACAATCCTGGAATCCTCACCTCGTAGTTCTCTACTGGCCGTTTGATCACTCCATCAATGTAGATGCCGAGTGCCTGTTCGTGTGAATGTTCCGAATCACCCAGTTTTACATGTCTTAAAAACGTCTGTCAGGATGCATCAGATTTTTTCCTTCAGAATTTTGGGCGGACCTAAAACAGTTTCGTAAAACATGGCCAAGCCTTCGACTCTCCTTAGGGCCACATTGCGGTGACACACAATGTTGAGAATGTTGCACGGTAAACAAGTTGCATGGTTTGACTGCCGATTCTGCACTTTTCAGCAAGCTTTCTTGCAAAGTGCCAGCCCGTGTGACACGTAAGAAAAAGCCCTTGATACTTTGTAAGACAAAGCAAACAAGCCTACTTCCTGCTGAAATTGAAGCAAAGAAAACAAATATATACTCAGGCACGCATACGTCACATGTCTCCACTTGCCTGAAAGGTCTCACTGTATGCAGTTTCTGAGGAGACCTGACCATCCCACTTCAAGACGAGCAACGGACCTCCAAACCCTTCTTTGGCCGAAGCGCCACATCGATCAGCAAATCTTGAATGGCCTGACAGCCCCACGCAAAGATCCTGCTGAACTCTGGAGTACAGACTGCTTCAAAGCACCTCGTTGTAAATCTCAATCATGGAGACTGTCACTTCATACCTTCGGGGATTGTCACAGCTCGGTGGGCAAAATGTCATGCAGTAGAACACTGTGCAACATCTACCAACAAGGAAGGTAAGAAGTTCAACAGTCTATAGAAACTTCACACCTGACAAGGAGAATTTACTGTACATTCTATTTGACCAAATGCTGGCCAATGACTCCAAGTAGCAGGATAAATTTTCCAACCCAAGAGAAAGCGGCTGCTGTACACTGTAAAAATGAATTCCCAGGCACCGTTTTTGTGGATCTTTTTCACTGCCAATCCGGCTAAAAATCTCCTTTCCAAAATCAAGCAAGCATGCGGGGCTGTCAAGAAGCAAACTCCCAAGTATAAAATTGCAAGCTGGGTTTGAACACCATATCGTCATCGTCATCGACGACATCGTCGTCATCGTCGTCACCGTCATCGTCGTCATCATCATCATCATCATCATCATCATCATCATCATCATCATCATCATCATCCCAAAGTCACTTGCATGTTTTGGTATACAGTATACATACGTACTTTAAACTCCTGATGTTCAACCTAGTCATCCCTTCTCTAATGGGGACCCTCTTCGTAGCGGGCATCTTTATACTAATATAACTTGAAATTGCATCTCCTTGGAGTCTGACGCACATGGTAGAATTCTGGATATTCATAGACCCCCCAAATTCTGTGTGTTCCAAGCCAACTCACAGATCTCTATTGATCTTCCAAAGCTCCTCGCAGGAGATGGGCACAATGCCTTTGTTGTTTCCATAGCCTGACAACTGACGTCGATGTAGTCAACTCTCAAGCAATAATGATAGATGTACGTAGACGTTCGTGAGTCTAGAATCTTCACACCTCGCTGGAGTGTCAAGCCATTCCCAGCAGCATCAGAATAAGCACAACATAGAAAGTCTATACATCTCAATTCATGGTTCAATGCAATCTGCACAACTATCCTGCCTACCATGGAGTAGCTTTTGCCAGCTCCTGAGTATATAGGAGCAAAAGTCTGAGCATTGCAGCATTGTGTTTCTGTTTTTACTGTACATTCAAATTACAGTAACCCAACTGTTGCATTTCAAACTAAACATCCAGATTCATGTCCTGTTTGGCCATAGGCAAAAAGACAACAATGGAAGCCATTCCATGCATTGTCAAGAACTCTTTGACCAAAGGTGTCAAACCTCGGTAAGGTAGGTTCCAGTGGACATGAAAAAGAGATCCAGGCCATCTAAGAATCTAAGCACCAAGCACATACCTTTGATCAGCATATTTACCTTGGTTGTGTATTCGGCCCGCAATGCGTTCTGTTTCGGCATCAGAAATACCGAAGATACCAATTCAAGTAATAGATATCCAGTACATTCCTTCCCCACAAGCTGGCGGGAAAAATATCAGGATTCGGACTGCTAGACTGCAACTCCCTGACAAGCATATTACGTCTCTTGCAATGACCCCAGCCATTGCAAGTGATTTTCGCTGAGGTTCTGCCAGGTACAGGCCGCATATATCCAGTTCCATCATCTTCGAAGCCATCATGACCTCAAGCTACATAGGGCACAAATCTGAAGAGAAAATCGAAAATGATTAATGCCAGTGCTTCTAGCCGCTGCTATTTAAGGAGCTCTATCCAAAGATCAACACGAGGATACCCACTCCAAATGATGCCGAAATGCTCCAGAAGGATTCGTCGAAAGTGAACCTGAGATGTGATCAAAAACAAATGGAAAAGGCAAAGGATGCCCTCCAAAACAGTATATATGGGTGTTTCCTAAAATGGTGGTACCCAACAACCGTTGGTTTTCCTACTAAAAATGATCCTTTTGGGGTGTTTTCGGGGTGCCCCTATTTTTGGAAACACTCATATACTGCAAGGCAATATGACTGAACCAGGCAATCTCTGTGTTTCAACCGCCACAACCAAATCCATCCAGCAATGTTACTGAATGCGACAGGCACCAAAAATGCTGATGAATCATGCAAAAACTTCAAAACTAACAACATCTGCATTGAAGACGACCAAGCAACGTCTTCTCGTCCCCAGTGTCAATGTTTCGTATCCGCGTCGCGGGGCCTAGTCAACATGTGTGAAAGATCCACAAGCAATTGGGGAAAAAAGATATGGTCGGTAAATCATAATCACAAAAGTATACACAGCTGTTGCCACAGGAACATACTGAAACTTACTTTCTTACTGGGCACTTAATGCAGCCTCGCAATGGTATCTCTGCAAATCAAGGCAACTCTTTCTTGCCTTCCATGTCTATGCAAAGCACCGCATCAAGATTGTTTTCCCGGTCATTGAAAGGCCTTGCAAAAAACAGCAGAAACTTCATGCTTCTGCGGTATCTGCAAGCCAAGTCAAATCAAGTTCAGGACTTTGATGAAAAAACCCTGATGGTCCAAACAAACACCCAGTTGATCCAACATCGTCTAAACCATCGCACCTCACTCGGACACCCACCACAACAGATTCGCCAGCTGCCATGATTGACTGCGAAAACTTCCACGGTTAATTCTAATTTTGATTCTGAACATTGCATATGTTTGTGCATGTTCCATGGTTTGCATTCTATGTATATACTATGCAATAAAATCAAGGTCGATTGAGTGAAAAGTGCAGAAAATGAGTGCTCACTGCAAAGATGATCAAAAGTACACATCACTGAAATCCTTTCCTTTTGATGCATCTTGGCTGACTCTGCGCTGTTTTACAAGCTAGATTACTGAGCAGGACTGTTTGTCATTTGAGCCACAAGTTACAAGTTTTCACGACTCCTGAATAGAGGAAACGATACTTTCTCGTTTTGAGTCATTTTGACCACCAATCTTAGCACCATAACCTGTCTCCGCAAAAAGACATTGAAAGTGAATATAAATGTTGATCGTTTTTGAGGTTGAAGTCAAGTAGACATAAACTGCATGGGACCAACTCTCCAAACATTTAAATCCCGAGTGAAACTAATGGAGATGTAGTGCAGTTCTGTCGGTCAATGCATTAAAATCTGGTTTGTAAGACTCGTTTTGAAACATCGATGCAAAATGATACAAGTAGATGACGTCGGACTTAGGCAAGCGTTTATCCACTTATCGTCAAGTTTGAGGGCAGGATCCACATAGTTAGTTGTGTGCTTTTCAATCTAAGAATGCAGGATTACAACCTGCTCTATTCAAGCGAAATGAACAATCCGTGCGGTTGAATGAGAAATGGCAAAGTTTCAAGAGACCTTGTTGTTTCGGTTCTGACCCAAAATGGCGGTCCCTAATGATCAATAAAACATATGACTCATGACATCTTATGACCATATCATGGTATGGATCAACAGTTTTCACCTCACTCGAACGATCCACTCGAAGTGAAACCTGCCCCTGACGCTGGTGTTCCACCCGAGGGGCTTTTCAGTGACATCCAAAAGAAGCTATGGTGCACTTTCTTTCTTGTCAAAAGAAGAGGCAATTGTTCACACTGGATCAACCATAGATAGCCATCTACTTGGCAGCTGTGGGAAGAGCACTACAGCTTCCTCTGCTCTCCACTAGAAGAATCTAGACCTCTCACTTCAAAAGTGGTGTGATCTCACGCGAATCCAGGAACTGCGTGGCGCAAATGAGGAGTGAACAAGAAGCTCCAAAATGTCTAGAAGCCTAGGGTGTCTTAAGAGAAAGCAGCCAATTTCAAAACGGAAGCCAACAGCCTCGAAAGCCCGTCCAGTAACCAAGTACACATCTCGACTCTATCCATTCCAATTTGGATAGTCTCTGTTCACAGTCTGTAAAAGCTACTGATTTAGGGACATGCCCGACATGCCCATGCTTGGCCCTTAATCCTTGATACACAATTCCGGCATTAGACTCAAAACCTCCAACTTCCAGCCACCTTTGCATCTCTTTGTGCGATCTCCGGATGGAACTTCCAACACCTCACAGCAGAGGTTGCTGCAAGGGTTTGTTGGACGTCTTATCGGAGTTGTAATGGAATTTGACTTCACAGGGGCTTGTGGTCACAATGTAGAACTTGTTTGACAGCAATTTCTTCTTTTCCTTTCATGTAGTGGATTCTAGTAAATTACTATTACCTGATTGCCAAAAAAGAATCGAATCTACACACAACGCCCCCCAGCCGGAGAGAACTTCACAACAGCCAATGAAGTCTAAGTTTTGATCTGTGGACTTAAACCAAAGGCTGACTCCGAAAATCATTTTTTCCCACATCTCAAGAGCTCCCAACTCTGCATAGATGTAATTCTGCAGATTTCTTTTGGTCGGTGTGAACCTCGGAAGCTCCGTCCAACGGGCTGTTTTGGGCTGTTTTGTGGCCACTTGTGACCCTCAAAACCTGCCATTGGCAAGGGAATTTTGCCGGCGTTTCACCAAGGTTGCGACTTGTCGAAGGCCCAGTCGACCGGCACCTCTGCCACCGGCTCGTCGTCTGGCATATGTAAAGTTTCATAATACCTGCCGCAGTTACCGTGCGGACGCTTACCGGGCGGAGCTTCTGGAGACGTGATGATGATCAGCTTTCTCTCATAGCCCAATTGGCTCGTGCATCTCTCATTGTTGAAAATGTTCATGCCATTTATGTATATGATGATCTGATGTGTTTCACTTTTGTCAAATTTCTAGATCAATATAGCAAGACATGAAGCACAGCCAGCTGTCCCACTCCACTGTTTAAAGCCATTGGGAATGCAATCTCTGAAGGCTTCTCTCTGAGGAAATACATAGCTTGCACAAAGGTTCATTCAGGCTTTTGCCCTGTCATTTGCGACTGTGCACAGCCCAGACCCATCCCGACTGTACCTTCTCAACCCAATTTTTTTCCCCCAGGTCGGCGCACCGTAACACCATGCATTCGGCAATCGTGGCCCTCTTGGTGGGGTTGAAAGTCAACCTTGGTTTTTTCTATCGAAGAGGCCGAGGCAGAAATTACCCAAGCTTCCGTACGAAAGATGATAAGTCACCAATTGTCACTGTGTCTATAAGTTCCACATTGTCTTGACAATCACAACGGAAGACTCCTCCACCTGGGACTTGGACATCTTCTCAATTGCCTCAATTCCAGCATCTGTTGCCTCGGCTGCTTTCCAACTTGCAAGTCAAACTTTGAATGGAATGCAAGAAAAGAAACTTAGGAAATTACAAGAGTGGCTACCAGGCCTTCGGATAGATGGATTTCCAGTTCTGTTTGGTTGCAGGCGGTACCTAAAGGCGGGAGCATGGTCTTTTGTCATCAGCAAAATTTGATTGTTTTCCCATGAACACCCCTTACCTTCTTGATGAAGTTCCTCGCAGGACTGCGTGGCGGCAGCCACGCCAAATCGTCCTGACAGGGTCCGAACACAGCCTGATACAGCCTGACAATCAGCATGCCAATTCTGTCAACCTTCTTTTCAAGAAAAATCTGGTGTGCCTGTGAGCTCAACGTCAATCAAGTCTGCACAAACAGCATTGCACTCACACCCTGTGCCTCCGTAGGTGTGCCTAGCACGACCAAAATCCTCTTAATCTGGTCCAAATGATCCTCGCGTCGACCGAGCATGCCCAGGTTAGCGACAGAAACAATCATTCCAGAAATCGTGCCACCCCTGAAGGTCCTTTCCGGTGAAGATAGGTTTTCGGCCAATCAACTCGCAAAGGATGCAACTGGCAAAGGTTACGGTCGTAAAAGTGATGCTTTCAGCTGCTTGTGCTCCTTTCTTTTCCAAGCAAAGCCCCTAACCCAAGACAACCTTGTTTTTTGGTGCTTGTATTTGTGAGAACCTTTCTGATTCCCCGCAGGCGAACCCTACTGACCACACGTCGATGGATTTGGTGTACTCCGATGCCAGGAGCACTACCTGCCAGCTGCTTAGTCGATTGATCTTCTGGAGGGTGGGATGCTGGATGAATGGATGCGACGTTTCACAATGCCCATCTAAGACAGAGCCTCTGGAGCACGATACCATCTGGTGACCACATAGTCCGTCAGGGTGGGATCATCCTGGCAGGCTATGACAGAACCAGTGTGGATGTGAGATTTGAGGGAAGGAACAGCCGCACCGCACCTCATCATTGCCGAGGCCTCGTGCCAAACCGAAGTCGCAAATCTTCAGGTCGCAATTTTTGTTCACCTCAACGCTAGGTCCGTGCCCTTGGCACTTTTTGTTTCAGAAATCGTTGCAAGGTGAGGCTCACCCTCCAAAATTTGTAGAATTTGGAGCCTCATCTAGAGGCATTCTAGCGCCTAGCAGCCATTAGCAGCTAATCCCCCAAGGTGCGCACCAAAATGTTTGCTGGTTTCAGGTCGCGATGCACCACATTGGCACCTGGGATTCTTTTCTCATAGAGTGCAGAACACTCAGACGAGGCGTGAATGTGCTGGTTGTCTATTCATCCATTCATCTCGTTCACATTTTTTCCCATTTTGCACTTGTTCTATGATGATAGCAAAACTGCGTTCCGACCACTCTAGGTGTCCCCAACTATGTAAATACAGCAAGCCTCGCAGAATTTGGTAGGAGAAGTACCTGCAAAAGAAAACTAAGCAGCGACAAGCCAGTACTATCCCATCCATTGTCACCTGCCTTTGGAACATTTTGCAGTCCATAAGAGCAGGTGTTCTGGAAAATTCTTTTCTGCATCCCAGGTCTCCTATCTCCTATGTCTCCCAAGCAATTTTGCTATGCCTCCAGTTTCTGCTGAAAAGCAATTGGATCAAAGAGATCAAACTCTTTCCTCCAACCACGTCAAACCCGAATTCGGGCACTGATGGTGTTCGTCATTTAAGACCTGACCCAAGTTAGTGACCCTCACGAAGGAACACAACAAACTTCAGAGTTCCACTTGCCTCAAACTCATAAACCTTTTCACTTAACGTATTCAAAGGACTTTGGTCCACCGCGCGAAAGAATGGCATAGTTCAAATGCATCTAGGAACAAGAAGTAATGGGTATAGACTCCCACAATCTCCGTATTCCTTAAATCTACCCCTTCTTCCACCTGTTTCGAGTAGATGACACGATGCAGATCTGTCTCCATCAGATCCGTGACCTGGTTCAGGTGGTGAAAGGCATCCAGCATTCAACATGAAACTCTGTTACCTGATAAAACCTGATGAAACAAACGAAGTGAGTGACAGTTTGACTCAACCGCCTGGGCTATCTGCTTGCACCTTTGTGAAACCTGGTCATTTATCACCATTGTCTCTCCTGCTGTTACCAAGCTCCAAGCAATGTAAATGTCATCGAAGTCCGGATGTTCTGCCACAAGTGCAGAACGTGTGAAAGGATGTTGGAACCATTTTTGGGAATGTTCCAAGCAAAACCTTCATTTCCCTGGAAAACCCTGCATGTTGATCTTTGTTCTATCAGGCGAGTCCAGTGAGCCTAGAGACCAGAATCTCCGTAGTATCCAAATGCGCAGGCCAGAAAAAAATATATAGACATTATATAGGAGCTCATATTGTCATCTTATGAAATATTTTCCTAAGTTCCCAAGTACCGATACAAAGCAATCCAAATCCTTATCTGGGCGGGAGCATAACCCAGCTTGGTTGAATTCAGAATTCAATTTACAAAACGCTTAGAAAAGAAGGCAACATTCACAGCGTGGTGGCTTCATCACGACCCCACCTGGTGGATACATGTCCAGAATGCTGATGATCTGAGAGCAAAGAATCCACAAAGAAAGACACACTAGAATGGAGATTTGTTGGTGCTGGACAGCGTTACAAGCCTCAAGGGAACTACAGCTTCAGGCAGGTTGCGATACTGTTGCTCAGGAAAAATTCATCTGATATCTGCTACGATTCTGATCGGCTATATAGTCCTGCAAGATAGTACTGCACAGCCACAGAACTGTCTACTATATACAGCACGCATCTACGAACTAGCCGAAATCCACTTTGTTTTCCCCTACATCCATCTAAAATATGGCATTCCATTCATCTCCCATTGGCCGCACCCATGATCACCCATGCCAATGAACCCACCTGTGCACCAATCACATTTTACCTGCGATCTCAACAACTTCTGAGGGTCCCTACATTGTCATGCCTGAAGCTTCGCAAAAGCTTCACCTTTCAGGTAACATGAACCCCATGATGCCAAATGCCCCTTCACCCCCTTCACCCCCTTCACCACCTTCACCACCCCCTCTTCACCCCGTCTTCACCTCCCTCAAGATTCGCTTGCCATCCACCAGATCATGGAAGGCATCCGTAATCTTTTTTACCTCATTCTTCTGCCAGACCAAAAAAAAGATACATCTCAAAATCTCAACTGGTCTGGATATCTGCTTCCATGAAAGATGGATAAAAAGATGTCCAAAAATTTGCTGTCCCATGAGGTGTGAACAAAATCTGAGATTTCGTGGCAAAGAATTGTCCACACCAATGGACACCTGGACAGACACCTGGACACACGATGAGGTCCTTCTTGCCAAGATTCTGCTAACTTCGTCCCGGTCTTTGGGTCTTGAAACGAAGCCACAGTGCCATATGCTCCAGAGCCCACCTGATGGCCAAGACTGGTGGTCTAGCGGCCATAAACAATGAAAAAAGGGGTAACTGTTCGGACTCTTAGTTTTTCAATTTTCCTTCGCATTTGGAAAACTGGTTGCAATTCTTGTGTACTCAATGACCGCCATCTTCCACTCCAGCGGCACCTTCTTGATGAGTTCAAGATGAGCAGGCACCTTAAACTTCACCTCTTTGCTGGAGCTGAAAACGACGCAAATTTCAATATTTGTTTCATCAGTTTTCATCCTCTGATGGCTCTGATTGATCCTGACCTGATCTGCCCAAGTGAATGTCATTGCTCCAAAATGGTCACACAAATACACTCTACGAATTCGAAGCAAACCAAACATTGCCGCCCTCCCAGTCTACATTTCAATTAAAGGGTTGCCAAACACAACTTTGGAAAAAAAAATCCACCGATCTGACGCTAAGATGGACATTCAGTTCTCTGCCTTGCCATCGATGACCACTTCCTTCCAAGCTGTGGGTGGCATTGCCAAATGGCGCCTCACAATGAAAACATGATTCGTTACCGGGCAAAGTTGGCATCAAACCATGAAACTGCAGAATCTACTCTGTCAAGGCCCACCTCTGCGGGCCGAACCGCAAACAAGGCCCAGTTTTCTTGAAACCAAAATAGGCCAAAACCAAAAAATAAACATTCATATTGAAGCCATGAATATGCAAAGGCAAGTCCTGACAGAAAATACAATGATGCGATTTTTTCAAAGTTGCAAGTTCTTTTCCAACTATACCATTGAAATCCGAAGTGTCAAAAAATTTGTAGCCGCCATACAATACCTGAAACCATGCAACACCTCAAATTGAAACCCAAAATTTTGGAGGAATGAACATACACCAATTGTGGAAGAATGCACGGACAAATGCATCAAAACAATGTGGTCTGATTGATTGGAGCTGTGGAAAGGTTCATTTAAAAAAAATGCAAGAAAAAATAAAAACTGAAGCCCCCCACCAATCACACAAAAGAACACTTGGGTTGCGTCACTGGGTCTGAAAAACCCTTCGCCACATTCCAACGTTTGCCACGCATGCATTATCAAGTCATTTCGGCAGCTGATCCATATGATTGTTGATTCATTTCGATTGATTCGGAATACAAACACATTGCGGCCCAAAACATGTTTTTTCGCACTTTTGGTGCGAGGACACAGACCCTCTTCAACGCATTCATACATTTCATACGTCTGACAGGGCTGCGTGTCTGCCACAACCGTCTTGTAGTCTTTTATTTTCCTCAGTCTCCTCCTAAAACATCTAAACTCTTCTTAGAAGGACGCCCAAAACCAACTACTTCTTGTCCTCGTTGGTACGAAAAGACCAATGGCACTATTGTTGTGTGACGCGTTCAAGTTTACTGCAAGCGTTCTGGGTTGGTTCCAAATTCGGGTTTCCACTCCTTTCGTCAAACCGAATCAAAGGCCGTGAAATCATTGGGCATCGTTCTGTCAAGAATGCGTTTTGGGCGTTCTGCTTTCGAATATTGTTTTTGCCAAATCCAGGAAAATCGTAAACTATTCGGTATATATTATCAATATGATTTACATATATTTACATATCATCCTTTGTGTCACCCTGCAACATTCGAACACCATAACATCATCAACATCAACATCAACATCAACATCATCATCATCATCATCATCATCATCATCATCATCTTCTTCTTCATCATCATCATCATCATCATCATCACCCAACCTCATCCATTGCATCACCACAAACCATCACAAAAACAGAAAACATCAACGAAGTACCGTGAACAACATCACAAAAACTTCAACAGAACTTCAACGAAATCAAAAACGGAAAACTACAACATGACCTTTATCAAGTACAACGAAAAATGTGTTCAAATCAATGGTCGTTAGATTTCATTTGTGAATTCTAAACCTTGAGCCAAAAAAATTGAACATTGAAAATTATATTTTGTTAATTGTGGAATGATGCGTTAAAACACAAAACGCGGATCCCTGGCAGATTCAACGCGAAATGAACACCAAACAACCAACGCCAATTTTTTTTGCTCCATTGCTGCACTCATCGTGACGATGGTGACAGTCTTGGAAATGCACGACATACTTGTGCATCACATATTCATAAATCGGGAAAACCAGTCAACCAACCAAACAACACACAACAACAAAAACGCTCCCCCCAAAAAAGCCAAACAAACAAAGCACCAAAACACTGGTAATCCCAAAGAAAGTGAACTGGTGGAACAAAAATGGCTCTCAGTGAGTGAAGAAACGCCGGCTCCCAGAACATCTCCTCGGACAAAAAGTTCTGCTGTATAGCAGTTATGCTGGGGAAATGAACCTTGACTCACCTGGTCAGACTCGGTCCACTCTCCCCAATTGAACAAGGAGTGATCTTAGTCACTGAGCACAATGCTGAGCTCAATGCAGGGTTCGTGGTACTGCTTGGGTCCAACCATGCACCCCCTCTAACAGAGGAAGACTGGCAAAATATTCTACTTCGAAAGAACAGGCTATTGCCACCTGCCAACAAGTGCTGGTGTCTGCATATTGGCAATTGGTATCCCCAATGACCTCACATGAGCGGGCTGATCGGGATATGACACCTGAAGAGTGTTCGGCCTCGATTCAAACAGGAAAAAAAAAGAGAGTGGGCAGTGACGTGGTTCACACGAACTCTGTTCCTCCTCCCACAGGACCATGGCCAAGACAAGGCCATCCGAACGTACTGGTCTCTCCACAGGACCTCGAGCTTGCTTTTCTTCCTTCTTTACTTGCACTCCCTGGAAGGCCTCTCTATTAGTCCTTCCTGGTGACGGTATGTTCCAAGCGCAGCGAGTTCTCACTGACATGTCGACCTGTTGTGCTTCAGGGCAATGTCACGACATTAAGGATGAGCAGGTCGCTCACATAACAGCTGCCAAAGAGTCAGTGTCACACAATTGAAAAGACATGACCACCTTTGCTCACGCCCTTTCGGTAACGAACCTGGCCAAGTCTATGTCCGTGGTTTCTCAGCAGTGGAATTTGTCTTCAGCATATTCTGTGGAGCATGTCTCATGTCCAAGTAGGGGGTATCTTGGTGGTTTTGCTCTCCCTGTGTTGCTTCATAGTGTTCCGGAGCAGGGGGCTCCCAACTCATGTTGATTCACCTCACCACAGACAGCTTGTGTCAATGGCATCTAGCTGATAGCACACTACGCTCTCTCCCTTGCAGATATTGCGTAATGGATCGAATTACGTTGGAGTTGCGAGAGCACTTTGGCAACTGCGAATATTCATACGCACACTGGATGACCATGACATGCCACATGGTGCGAAAA
>DF242576.1:0-19372 GCA_000507305.1 Breviolum minutum Mf 1.05b.01
GCGCCTAAAGCGTCTGAGCCTCTCTAAAAGCGCCTAAGCGCCTAAAAGCTCCTAAAAGCGCCTAAGCCCCTAAAACGACCTAAGCCCCTTAAAGTGCCTAAGCCCCTAAAAGCGCCTAAGCGCCTAAAAGCGTCTAAGCCCCTAAAAGCGCCTAAGCCTCTAAAAGCGTCTAAAAAGTTTTTAGAAGCTTTTAGAGGCTTTTAGAGGCTTTTAGAGGCTTAGAAGCTTTTAGAGGCTTAGAAGCTTATAGAGGCTTGCAGAGAGTTTAATATTTTAGAAGCTTTTAGAGGCTTTTAGAGGCTTTTGGAAGCTTAGAGGCTTTTAGAGGCTTAAAAGCTTTTAGAGGCTTAGAGGCTTAGAGGCTTTTAGAGGCTGCAGAGAGTTAGCGACCCCTCTTCACGACACTATGGGCCTTCGGCACAACACGGCACTGCCGGATTTAAGGGCTACCGCCCATGCGGCCGACCCCTTAGAGAGTTTGGAGGACAACATATCAAGCAAAAAAATCGTACTTAACATCTGTAACATTTTTTTCACATATGTAACAATTTTTCACATGTGTAACATTTTTTCCACACAAGTAAAATTGTTTCACACATGCAACATTTTTTCATACATGTAACATGTTTTCAAAACCTGGACCAATACAAAAATGAAGCTCGTAGGCACTACGTCCCAAAACAGCCAAACACCACCTAAATCCGAGCTCAGGCACGCCAAAAACGATGCGTTCGCAACCCTTGCACAAGGTGCTGAAAGGACACCTCTGAAACCCTTAAAGAGAAGTAAAAGAACGCCGTAGGTGGACAAAAACCGTGGCGCCACCCAGCCTGGACAAAGACAAAAATCAAGCTCGTAAGCACTACGTCCCACAACAGCCAAAAACCACCTAAATCCGAGCTCAGGAAACGGTGCGTTCGCAACCCTTCCACAGGGTGCCGAAAGGGCACATCTGAAACCCTTAAAAGAGAAAAAAGTAAAAGAGCGAAGCACTTTTCAGAGAAGAAAAGCAAAGGAGCGCACTATACGTGCAACCCTTCCACGAAAAATAGATGCTTTCGTTTTGGCCTTTGGCATCCTGCAATGCAGTTGGCGACCCTTTTGATAGCTTCTGCTGCAACATGGATTCACTTAAGGAGCTAAATAGTACTGATCTCGGGCCGCTCGGGGCAGATGCATGTGGCATTTTGCACTTGGGGGAAAAAAACACAAGGGACAACACTGTCGGCTGTCGACCTTGCTGTCCCTTGTGTTTTTTTCCCCGAACTGTAAAATGCCACATGCACCTGCACCGAGCGGCCCGAGATCACTACTATAGCTCCGTCACAGACGTCCACACATTTGCAATGGAAATATGACATGTAACATGTTTTTTTCACAAATGTAACATATGTAACATTTTTTCACACATGTGACGATTTTTCACAAATTTGACAACTTTTTTTCGTTAGCCAGTCCATAGAAATTCAAAGAAGTCACAAATTTCAAGGACTTATAAACGACCCAAAGGTGGACAAAAACGTAGCGCAACCTAGCCTAGACAATTAAAGGACCCCAGTAGGTAGACAAAAAAACGTGGCGCAACCTGGCCTGGAGACAAAAAAACGCAGTAAGCCGACACAAATCGTGGCGCAACCTTACCTGGACAATAACATAGAAAATCGTCGGCAACAAACACGAAACGCTAAACACCACCGACGAGCATGCAAGGTGTGGATACATAATAGGATATAGAAAGTGCTGTAGGTGGACAAAAACATGCACGAGCTGGCCAATAATTTGGTTGATGTCATTCAACCTACCTTAGCGAGCAAAAGCAAAAGACACGCTTCGCTGTTCCCTTACGTGTCCCCCTCAGGCAAGGCAGAGGGGTCGGCGGATATATATCTCATGTAATGTGCAGGGGTTTATACCTATAAAACATGTACATACATAATACATATGTGACTGTACAACATATGTTTGAAACACCAAATTCAACGTAAGACTGAAAATGATGTGTTATTTGCAATACATCCACTGCCAATCATGCCACTGGCTGGTATTTTTGCAACTAGTTTGAAAGTTCGAAAGAAGCAAGTTGTGAGCTCCGCGTTGAGGTTATGCTTTCTGACGTGATGGCTTCAGGGCCTTTGTATGAAGCTGTTTACACTTGGGGATTTTCGATCTCCATGATTTGTGTCATGCACTCAGAACTCACATGCTGGATCTTTGCTGATTTTGTGTTTATATTTGCGACTGTGGAGCCAGGTTTGCTTTGTTTTCCGTGAAGCTTCAACATTTTGGCGTCAGAAGCTCCCATCAATGGCTCCAGATGTGGACCGCTTTGTTTTCATGCTGCTCAGTCAAAGCAGAAGCAATCTTGTTGCAGTTTTGCGAGCACAGATGAATGGCAGGGCACCAAGAGTCACCTAGAGACCTACGAGAATTAAGCAAAGTGCAGCATGAAGTATTTGTCAGCTCATCCCATGTGATGCAGTGGCTAAGGCTCTATGCTTTCTGCGCACCTTGCTTGCTGGGCTTGGTAGCCTTCCAGTACAAGCATGATTTGCAACCCGGTGTTTAGTTTTGGGACGTGGAGATCATACCAAAATCATGCTACTTTGGAAAATGTTTGCATTGCAGGTCTGAAGTCAAAATCTTTCCAGATGAGAGATGTTGGAATTTTTCTTCAAAGCAGTAGAAATGGATGTTTGTATATACATATAATGTAATAGCAGACATAGATATATAAATATATATATATATGGTATGAGGTAGATCATGGCGGAGAAATGCTTTCGCAGACAAAGGTCTTTGCACCGAGAAGACATCTGGGCTTTGATCTACGACTTTGATTTTCTGCTCTGGGCTCTTCATGTGTTCCATACATCGGTTTTCTTCCTCACTTGCTGCGCAATGGCCTATATCTATGGCCTTCGACTCAGTCCGGCTCTTGATGCCTCTGGCCTTACGCACCCATCCGATAAATTTTGGCGAAGTTCTGGATCATGGCTGCTTGGCTTGAAAGGTTCCATGCCAGCTGTGGATCTTTTGTTGCTTCAGGAACTTAAAAGGGAGTGTTTAATTGTTTTGGCACTGCTTTTTGAGGTGCATTTTGATGCTTACACCTGTGGGTGTGGTGGTGCGCTTTTTCCACCTCTTCTCCGGGACTGCGCTTTGGGGTATTCTCTTGGTGCTGGTGGAGGCCTTCCTCGAACTCCGCAGTCTACGCTTCCGATTTGCAAATCTTATTGACAATCATGACCTGTTTTCTCTTAGCTTGGTGCAATCGGAATCGCAGTGGCCAAACTATTTTCAATGTGTACTTCTCCAACTGTAGCTCACAGACATCCCTTTTATCCCTTCCGATTTGTCGATTCTTTCCGTGCAGGTCGCTCTGATTCAGGTCTTTGTGATTGTGGCATTTTTGGGTCACTTGTCTTTTTATGCCTCTACGATTGCTGAAAACTTTGCAAGAATCTTTTCATGGCCTTGATGAGCATGCAAGTGTGGTTTTGCGATGTTTTTTGGCATATCCCTGCTGTTCATTTCTCTTGCGAGTTCTGAAATGCCAAAAAGGTGTGGCGCGCCTCATGATGGAGTTGGATCTGGCAGAACCAATGATGGATCTCACACACATTGGTTTGCAAAAAAGCCCTAGCAAGGCAAAGCCAGAAAGTAAAGCTGACTAGTAATGCGAGGCAGAAGTCCAAGAGGACACAGAGGACACTGCCTCACTGATGAAATGGAGCAAAATGGAGCTAAGTATTCAGAGTACACTCTGCAATCTGAGTTGTGGCAGAGGACAAAGGCTCCTTTGCATCCTGAAGTAAACAAGCCAAACACACCAAACGTACATGCCGACGTACACTTGACGCGGAAGCTTTTTCAGACGGAAGGTTTTTCACGTGGAAGCTTTTTCAATTCTTCGTGCCTGACCTGCCTCAACAGGTCGAATGGCACTCAGGATGTAGTTTGCATGCGTTTGAATTTCATACAAGAGAAGTCTGCACTCAACAGCAGGGCATGGAAGCAAAGGAAAAGTGCGAGCAAAAGTCTTTCATGATTTGCCTCAAAGTGGAATTTGAGCACTCAAGTTTGAGCCACAACCTTGCACGGAGGACAGGCTGAGTCATACTGATGTGTTGTATCGAAGGGTCGTCTCGGAATTGTGTTTCCATTTGGCTCACAGTCCGCATCATTGAAGCACACAGCTGGCCTGTGCACCATGGCCTACAGCTCAGTCATAGCCGGATGTCGGAAAGACATGGAAAGACATGGAAAGACATGGAAAGACATGGAAAGACATGGAAAGACATGTTGCATCGAGTTGAAAGTTGACAACTGCGCAGTTGTTTTGGTTGACATCTGAGTTGGAGTATCCAGGCACTGCGCAGGGGCTGTTGGCTGGCCATTTGCATCCTCAGCATCTCGAGCATCCCTGTGAGCGCAGCTCTCGCCTTACACGAACTTCATGAATTATATGAATCGGCATTTGGCAGAGGTATTTTGCATGCAGTGTTTTCTGATATCTCCAAGAATGATGAAAGTGAAAGAAGTGAAGGGCAATGCAGTGCAAAAGTGACTTTTTTTGATCAGCAGCGCAAAAGTTCTTCTCAGAAGATTCAGTAGAATAACAATTTAGATATACTGACAGTATCCCTTGACGAACGTCCACCAAGCACTCTGAGCTCTTTAATTTGCGCTCGTGGCATACACCGTCCCAGTAGACGGCTGCTGTCGCACATGGAATCTTTTACGGCTACAAAGATCAATAGCATGCTTTCTACTTCCTTTGTAGCCCATAGATGGCTTGCTTTTGTAGAGTATGGTGGCTTATCGCACATACGGCTGATACACACCACGTATAGTCTAATATGTACCTGCTACATATCAAGAAAATGGACCTCAATGCTCATCCCCTCGCAAGTACGTTCACACTCAATTCCCTGATTTGTAGACAAGTCTTGTCGTTTGTCCAATTCTCTCAAGCACTATTTTGTCGTCCCAGCTCATCATGTTTGTCAAGGAACTTTTATCCCGCAATTTCATCTTAGACGCTTCGATATCTTTCAAATTCTTTCAAGTTACTGTATCCGTTTTGAATTTTCTTGCCCACCAAAAGATGCATTCAATTGTGGTCGCACTGCACTTAGACTTGACTCACTTGACCACAGTGAAGTCCAGGTGCGCCCGCGATTGGACAACCATCGATGTAAAGTCCCTTGGCTGGTACATTGTACATTCACCTCGCAGCCTAGGTGGGGATGCGAAAAAAACATCTGGATCAGTTGACTCGTTGAGGTTGTGTGCCAGCGATTTGGTTCGACTCCGAGGGAGATCCGTGCGACATAGTGCCCACATGGCGCACACAGAGTGCCATGCTTTTGTTTCATTTGTTTCACTGCGAAAGACTTCTCTGAACTTGGCAACTTTTTCTCGGCCAAGGCATGAAGTCGTTGGGGGAGGAGTTCAAAGATATTCAAAATCCAACGGACTGTGTTGCCAAATGCGACGAGGCACGCGGCAAGGAGGAGTCTGACTGTTGGTGTGGTGAAACCACCCAGATCACTCAATTTGAAATCAGGATAATCAGGTTCCTGAATTGGTTCAAGTTTTTGATGAGTTTCGTTTTGAACCCAGTTGCAGGTCTTCGCAGCGGCCGGGTCCCCAAAAAGCGAGGATGCATGATGCACTCGGTTGCAAAGCCATGAGAATTTCAGAAAGCAAATTGAGACACATGGACTTTTTTAGCAAAAAAAGCGATGCACAGTTGAAATTATGATTATATAAGCCCATTTTGTCACAATTCCATCTTAATCCATGTTTATGTCCAAATCAAATTGTAGACTGGTCATGCCAGCGCTGCGAGGACTCTTCCATCTCCTTTGCTGGCAAGCCAGAGAAGGGCTTGAAGTGCACCTGGCTTTGATCTTGTCATGCGACGTGTTTTCTTAAAGCATTGTAAGTTGTGAATATCATTCAAAAGCCGATGTATGGACACGTGATGCATTGACACACCTTTCCCTTCACTGCCTGCCTTTTCAAAACTTGTTACTGTAGGTAGACACTCAATCTTCACGTTTGGTAGCTCCCGTGTGTTCTTTACTGTTTGAAGCTTGCATGATTCCGATGCTGTCTCCAAACTCCTCTCTCAAGTCATGAAACGAAGGGAACAACATGACTGAACAGCCTTAGTAACCTTCGCTGACCCCGATGCACATCACACCACTCAGCGTGGTCAAAAGAGTTTGTTTGTACATTTGCACCCTTTTGTTGATAAGGGCATACAAGGGCCATTCAGGGCTTCCGAAGGAAGCAGAGCAGTGCCAGGTTGCCAGTGAAACGCTGACGTCAAGGGACTGAATGACCTTCCCGCTAATTGCGCTGCAAAGGGCTGGCAAGTCAACTTAGACTTGGCCGGGCTGTCCTTTGAAAGGCTACAGCCCGGACATTCCACTTTTGTGAAGTATGTTGGTTTGTGAGTTTAGAGATTTGCTACCATGATTTCATGTTTCGAAAGCACAAGACTTCAGATTTCATATTTATATAATATATATATATATACGTTACATATGTTCTTTTTTTTTGTGTTGTGTTTCCGACGGAGAGAGTGGTGCGCCAAGTGAAGCTACGAAACCTGAATCGGCCTCAAGGCTGAGAGGCGTTTCACTTTCACGTTGGTCTCTTCACAAAGCAAGTTTGACTTTCTGGCAAAATCAGTGCACTCTGACAGAGTTGGAAAGAAAGGGCTAGCCTAAAGACTACAAATCACATGAACAGGATGTGCGGTGCTTTTGACCTTGGCAATTTGGAGAACATGCAAAGTCACCTGCACCTCCTGTTGATCTTGCACCCTGATCAATGCTCCCAGTCGCAGGCTATCTCACTGGCAGATCTCATCCATGAGCACTTGCAGGATCGCTGCAGCATGCTGGGTCTTAAGCTCAAATGGTGAATCAACGTGTCACGGTGCCTTTGCAAGACAACTGGGGAGTGATGGCATTTTTTCAGTTCTCCGTGGAAAGGCTAGGTACAGGCTTGTGATTCTAAAGACGGTTCACTTCCGTTGAATTGACTTTTCTTTGTCGGCATGTCCTTCTTTTGGCATGGCGGCATGGTTGATATTCAGTCTACTCTTGGTCACACATGAATTTGATCACGTCTGAGGCCAAATGGCTGATATTTTGCGCCATGCCGCCTGCGAGGTCTTGCTTTCGGATAAGGCTCCCCTGTTTGCAGCTTGTCACATAAAACTGTGTTTGCGGCTTGGCGAGTGAAAACTTGTGATGCTGGGATGGATGGGGATGAATTTCTTGTTTATTAAAGGCAAAGCTTGAACGGGTGACCGTTGAACATGTATCGAATTCTTTTAGAGGCTAACCCGCTAAATGGTAAAAACTAGACACAAGGAGAAGCAGAGCAGAGGGACAAAGGGATGTGTGAAAGCTTTTTGCAGGAGTACTTTCTCCCATTCTTCCACCCAATCAGTGTGGTCACTCTGGCCTGGATTCTGCAGCAGAAGTGTGGTTTGCCTCTTTTGACGCAGCCAGGCGCACGGTGTGTCAGACAAAGATGCTTATGGGAGGCCAGAAACCTTGTAAACCGGTAAACCAGCCAACCCTTTTTTCTGTTATCCATGTTGTGTGTGAGAGTGAGTGTTCTCGCTGGTGGGAAGCGATATGTACATTAGGAAGACGCAGTGATTTAAATACGATTAAATACGAGCCTGGACGCCTAGGTGGATAAGCAAAATGCGTGGAGACGAAGAAGGCGATGAACTGGTCGTTCTTGCTCTCTCACGCCTCTGTGGGATGGCAGTGCAGCCGGTGCCATGGCTGGTGTCGAAAACGTCGAAGAATGATGTTGGACAGATGCGTTGGAACCGGTTTGCCAGTTGCCACTGCGCCTTCAAACAGAAGTTCTGTCTAAGCCGAGGTGCAGAAGAGTGGGTACAGGGTTCCTTTGATGGATCCGTTTGGTGAAAAGGAAAGCGCGTTCGCTGGCCGCAATGCTCCCTCAGCAAAATCGTTCTGGTGCGAATCCCTGCAACAAATGGATGATTTGACGCTGAGGACTGGCTGGATTAGCTACTGGGGCAATGATGACCGCCACTGGGTATGGCTTAGGTGGGCTCAGTCGGCAAGAAAACCTCCCTCCGTGCATTTGTCTATCTTGCAGGCCATGGAAGTGAGATGAAGTTTGCAGGTTGAGAGCAGAACAATAGCAATGGCAGGGAATCTCCTGAAACATCCGGAGATCTGCCGAGACTTTGATTCCACGCAAAGCTACATCGCTGTGCGCGAGCAAAAGACCTTCTCAGACCATTCGCTAGCACTCAATTCAATGGGTGGGCAGGAACATTTCAATAGTCTTGCAGAGTCAGCAACTGCCAAGCTTAGTGCAGGCATTCTTCCAGTGTGCTAAGTGCGAATGCTGACCGAAGATGCTATCTTAGCGAAAGTTTTGGAACAAAACCTGATCTACACTTGCAAAAGAGACACTAGGATCGTCTAGAGTCTAGAGTCTAGAGGTTCCAAAACAAGACTCTCAGTTGTCTCTTTGCTCTTCATTTTAGTCTTTGTGCTGTAGTGGTTGAACTGAAGCACTGATCAGGATGAAGACACTGCCAAAGGTGTGGACACTGCCAGTCCCTTCAGACTTAACTTGTATATCTGATGTCATCTGATGTCAATATCTGATATATCTATAGTCTATAGATGCTATTGGTGTATGTGGACAAAGATTGGGGACATAGCTTCACTTCTTTTGTAGGACTCCTGGGGAGATGTTGTGTTGGAGTGTTGCAGGAGCAGAGCAAGAGCAAACTTCACTGCAAGTCTTGGATTTAGAGGCCATTCGGGCCCACTGCACTTCAAGCCGAGAAGGTTTAAACGGTTTAAGAGGCAATCACAAGTATTGCAAGGCAATAAAAACCAAGTGGAAGAGTGTTTGGTAACATCTTCCATAGTAGTTGCGAAAGCAGTAATAGTATTGACAGCATTTCTGCGCCTTCACAGACAAAAACATTGGCATATACTACGGGCTTCCCTATCAAATGCAAAACTGCGAAAAAATCTGTCATTTACAGGTCTTTGGCACCTGCTTACAAGACTGACATTTGCAGCGTTTTTCAAAGGCGCAAACCAAGGCAAATAGCTCTGTTGTCTTCCATCAAATCACCTGCAGCTTCCAAACTGATCAGCCTGGTGTTTGCAGTTTTATATTATACTATTTTTTTTTGAAATACTGGCCCTGGCTCCAATGAAATTGCTTGCAACTCGTGATCCATGCGCATGCGAAATGCACAAAATGCACATTTTCCAGGGCACGTTTATACTACAGACCTCCCAGGAAACCAAATTGGCTCCAAACAGGCCTACTTGCGGGGCTTCCTTTCAAGACTGCGCATATGGTTGGAGGGTGTTTGTCCGCCTTGGGCCCGGGAAGCAACACAACGTAAGGGTGTGTGCACAGAAGCCTACGCGCGGTCCGCCTTAAGGGCCAGGTGTCCACACTTCCAGCAACGACAAAGAAGGTGCATGCTCATTCTCCTGCGCGCTTTTGTGCTTGGGCTTGGCCAGCAACAGCAGGTTGCACCCTTATGAGCTTGTACATTGAGAAAAGACGTGCGGATGGTTCGTTTCATTCGATTTATCTGATGTGGCGTGCAATCAAAATTGTAGAATCCGTAATTCATTTCGTCGCAGGTTTCATCAAAATGTTCATGCGATGATTGGCCGAATTCTTTTGCACAATCCCGCAATACCTTCTACGAAAACCCTGCAGAGCAAAGGTGCAACGTGCGTTCCTTTTTTGTTTTCCGCTCAACTGTTCGGGGCCTACGCTGGATTATGCTGGTGGTATTGATTTCAACACACCCGCATTTTACTTGCCATAAAAGCACCTTCCCAGCTAAAAGTCGGGTTGTTTTGGTACCCTCGGAAAAGACGCGTTCATTTCAAGAAGAGGTGTGATCCGTGGCAACAGATACTGTGTCAAGTAAAGTTTTGAAATGAAGCTTGCTTTGTGGAGCTAAACTGAAGCACTGATCAGGATGAAGACACTGCCAAAGGTGTGGACACTGCCAGTCCCTTCAGACTTAACTTGTATATCTGATGTCATCTGATGTCAATATCTGATATATCTATAGTCTATAGATGCTATTGGTGTATGTGGACAAAGATTGGGGGCATAGCTTCACTTCTTTTGTAGGACTCCTGGGGAGATGTTGTGTTGGAGTGTTGCAGGGGCAGAGCAAGAGCAACCTTCACTGCAAGTCTTGGATTTGGAGGCCACAACTGATCTTCTTGATTTTGTTAGCATGTACTCACCCCCGTGCGGGTATGTAGAGTTATCAACCATGTATGTCTATACATTGGTGACAGGATGGAATGGATGCAGATGCTGAAGGCCGCTGCGAAATATGGCATTTTTAATTTCTTCAATTCCATGTTGCAGGAATACAGTAGGCTTCGGACTCACTTTGTGTTGAGATCTGTTGTTTGTTGTCAATTCATGATCCAAAACAATGTGGCGGGTCAGTCCATGACCAGGAACACCAGACAAAGCTCAGGTTGTTGGAGAGGTTGAAATTGAGGCGAAGTCTTCTTGACATTTGGCCATTCTCTGTTTGAGGGAAATCAAGTACCAACGTGTTTCAGTGGATGTCAGTCGGGTATTGAAAGAGCATACATACCCAGGAGATGGTTTGTTTGTGCATTTGGGGGCTTTCAGCAAACTTTTTCAGTCGCTGCAGCAGGATTTACTTCTACTATGTTTCCGTCCCAGTGTTTGTCTGTGGAAAAATATATACATAATCTCTTGTGACGGAGTTTTGGCAGTTTTGAAAGAAAAAACATTGCAGGAAAGGACACAAAATGAATAAACAAGAAAAACACCAACGGACGTCCTGGAGGGTAGTCAGGAAGAGGGGTAAAGTTGTCGTGCAGGAAGGGCAGAGTACCGCCGCGCCCAAGACCACGGCGGAGCGTGTGGCGGAGGCCCATAAAAAATCATAAAAACAAAGTCTCATCTATGTGAACAGAAGCTCAACGGCGAGTGGTTAAAGGTTGCATGTTTCCCAACCACGGGCTCTTTGGTTTACACGCGTCCTGTAGTGTTCTTGCAGCCTCGCGTTAAGATCGAAGCCAGATCAGGAACAACAGGTGCATCGATAGCTCAAGTGTACAGTGGATCAGAAAGACAATAAGATTACTGTAGATTAGTCAAACTGCATACTACCAACAGCAGTGAATGTAGCAACTTGCAAAGCCAAGGCCGGAATCAATACATCATATCGCATATCAAAAAGTGAAGGAGGATGATAGATGGTCAAATGCAGGGCGTGTCCTAAAGTTCCTGAAGGCATAGGAGTTTCAATGAACTGAACGGGATTCTGACCTGTTGAGCCCCCAAAATTGCATACGAAGTGTCGAAGCTGTTGGGGAACAGACGCATGCAAACACACGCGCCATGAACCCTGGTAAAAAAGCTAAGAGCATAACGATGACAAGGGAGCATCAACTCCTTTGCTTCTGACGCAGCTGGCCGTTTGAATCAAAGCCTTTCCAAGTTGGCCGGAGGGTCGCACTATGTCACGCAGTCAGTGTAGCTGTCTCGCATGTGCACACACGCGCACCTCATACTGCTAGCGGTTGTGACACCAGAATCTGTTTCACAATCAAAGACATTTTGCCTGCCAGAAATGGTCTCAACAAGAATTCGATAGAATTCGTCCCAATGTGAAAGTACATGGAGAAAAAACTCCAAACAGCGGAGCCTTGGAGCCTTGTCGTCACAAAAATCATGATGTGCGCGAGGCTGTGGATGCTACGCAGGCCTGCCCCCCAAGGCATCCAGTGGTCAACTAGGAGTAACTAGGAATCTAAGATCTAAGATTGAACACATCAGAACACCTACCTATCAGCTGTATCCTATCCTATCGTTCTCAACTGTGATTTTTGAGGCAGCAGAGGCAGCAGAGGCAGAAATAGAAGCAATCATGAGAGAAGAAGATCCTTGGCTTCAAAGCAGGTGCACAAGAAGCATCCCATTGAGCATATTGATTTGGTGTATCGGATCTTACTGTATTTCTGTATTTGAACATGTTTGAGTTGCAAGAACCTAGGTTTTGTGCAGGGCTATTTTGGATCCCGAAGGCGAAGCCAGAAGACGACGGATTCAGGCACACGACTGACCATGCCCGCCTCATCCTTGCTTGGTTATGATTCTACCCTGGGTTTAGTCCCGACTCAAATTCCCACCATCCATTTTTGGGGTTGCCATTGCAATGACATGCGCAGCGCAAAGCATGCACAGGGTAAGGAGAGTCGAATCATTTCTGCCCTTTGTTTCTTTTGGGTCTGGGACGACTAAATTCGCTACGAAGGCCAGAAAGGCAAAAGGCCGCAAAGGCCCCGGCTGGTGAAATTCGCATGGTTGGTGCAGCAAATGAATGAGACTAGGCCTGCGATGGAACTTTGCTGGGCGAGCATCAAGAGTGTCCAATGACCGCTTTCGAGAGCACGAGGCGATGGTGCTTTAAGATCTGTTTGATTTGATTTTTTGTCAAAAGAAAGAGAATGCAGCGCCAAATCCAAATCACTGGGGAGGTCGACCTAGAATCCAGGAGGAAGCTTGCTTTTCGTCACAGAGGGAGATTTCGAGGCACTGACATTTGTATTTTTCGCAAGCAGCTTTCCTGAACCGATGGCAATCCAGGTCCAATAGAAGACCAGGGTGATGAAAGACAGCATGCCAACCTTGCAAAGCAACGTGAGGCCCAGTAATTCCCCAACCAGTTTACTGTTCGGTGTCCGCCTTGGTGTTGGTTTGTCTGTCTCCCTGGACCGTTGTCTAGGGGTCCCACCCTTTCATTAAAAGGGAGGAGGGGGGGACTTTCCCCTCCCTTCGTCTCGTTTTACCGCCGTTTCTGTCTCCCTTCAAGTTTGTCTCGTTATTTGCCTTAGACTTGTCTCTTCGTGTCTTTGTTCTGCATCACGTGTTGGGTATTCTGTTTTTTGGGTCTCCCTGGTGTGATTTGTTGCCCGTCATAGCGAAGGGAAGTTTGGGTTCTTTTCGCATCTCGCATGAATCCAAGCAGGTCACGCTGTCGCTAACTGCGATGCCTGGAGCTACAGTCGATTCCTTACATTCTTTAGAGGCTATGGTGGAAGGATTGTGGTTATATAGATGAGTGTGTGTTCGTGTAAGGTTTTGTGGGGTAATTGCCAATTGCTTCTATTTATTTGGCAAAGAGTACGGCCACCAGACTTGGCATCATTCCTCGTCAAAACCTTCATTGAAGATTCAGCATTTGTACATCGATGCAATCTGACATCAATTCATGTAGGCTCCAAGGAACCTTCAGGATGCCTGTGGTTTGTTGATATTCAGGAGCATCACGCGCTCTCAAACTCTGAACCACTGTTGTTTGCACGCGCATTTGTCATACGTAAGATATGATACGTATATATCCATGCAGTTACATATACTGTATGCATATATCCATCTATTTGAATATACATCAATTTCATACATGTATACTGTATATATGTTTAATGCATTTCAGCAATCGTCATCACGCAGGCTGCTCTTAAAATCAAGGTTTAGCAGTTCGAGTAGTTCAAAGGATCAACGCTTTTCAAAGCATGTCAAAGCATTTGATCAATTTACTGTACTAGTCATGCCGCTTGACAGGCGCCGGTGCACAGCGGACTTCCTAACAAAAGGGGCCAGAAGAGCAAGGTGTCTTTGCACTTGCAGCTACTTTTTCTGAAAGTTTCGATCGCTGAGTTTGAATTTGAGGCTCAAAGAAGGCTCAGGACCCCTTTGAGGATGTCAGCAAGTCAGAGCATCCAGAGACACATAGAACATGCACTATGCTGCAAGGACAGCACCAAAACGCAGGTCCTGATCTCAGACAGACTGCGACTCCTTGACTGCTTGTTCCTTCAAGCTGTTCAATGCATGAGGTTGCCACCAATAGACTTCCCTGAGCTACCAATTCTTATTGCTGACCATGAAGACCAAGCTTCGCTCTGAGCGGTTTGAACAACAAATATACAACAAAGGGCGCGCTACAGATGTAAGAATTTGCTCCTACAGCCTGCATTGTCATGCCTTTGCCATGCTTCCTTGCTGAGGACATGTTTCCCATGCTATCGAAAGCCAGGAAAGGATTTGATTGGTGGGACGACACCTTTTTGATCTAAATCTGCTCTGCAACCACAGTATTTGTTCTTACACTCGAGCAAAGAGGAGAACTGCGGCTTTAGCGGTCCAAACTCAACGAAAATGTCGCAAGGCCCCAACTTGCTTCTTCTTTGCGACAGCAGTCACGAAGTACTGTGCTGTAGCAGAATGAATCATGAGACAAAGTCAAGGAATGTCACCGCTGAAGCAAACAGTTTTCTGCTTGTCATTTCGCATTTGCAATCCAGCAATTTGTCCAGGCTCGGGCACAAGAATTGGAAACGCTGCACGAAAGCCTAGCCCAGGAGTTACAGTCAGTTGAGAAGGAGCCAAAAGGGAGCGGATGTGTAGTGTAGATATCTTAGGCCTATGTCTACAACCTGTCCGTTTTGACTGGGCTTGTTGCCGTCGTGCGAGCTCGAACGTTTTCACATGCAGGAACGAAGAGATGCTGCAAGAGAACTGTGTCAAAGCTGCGTGGCAGAGGTGCTGCGGAGAAAGCACAGCTGTTGCAAATCAACACCAAGACTGTTTGAGCTGACAATGCGTTCAATCATTCTTAGAGCTTTCTGGTTTACTTTTGATTGGTCCTTAAGAGGCCTCTTGAGCCTAATTTGATTTGCAAGATTTGAACGGTTCTCCGATTTACTTCGAGGCGGAAGCAGTGGAAGAGCTGCAAAAGGCTTTGACAGCCGCCTTTGGAACAGTGATTGACTAAGTCTTTTGAGTGGTGTAAAACTCTGCGAAGCTGCTGGAAGCCCAAAGGAGAGGCTTCGGAGCCAATTCTCGCAGACATCGGGAAAGGTCCGCACGGAAGATTCTCAGATGATTGCTTACCTTCCTTGCAAACACAATCTTCAGTTCTACAGCGTTCATGGAGCAGGACTGCACAGGCAGCTCTGGAGAAGTGTTTTGATTTCAAGTCTCAGGTAATCATAAAGAGACTGCAACAAGCAATAGAAGACAGATCGTTTGACTGAAATGCCTTGAACTGTCTTCCAATATGCACCTTCTCCATTATTCTAGTTCCAAGATTGGGCCAGGCTGGGACAAAGCAGGCAGCATATAAGGACTATATAACGACATTAACATGTTTGGGGGCTGAACATACTTAAGGCCAGTTGGCCCTGCAACAAAGTTACTTTAGTTACCACAATCTCGCTATGGCGGTGAACCCTTTGCTGGCGCAGGTCAGGGATGACCGCAAAAAAAAATTGTGGGATGGCCAGGGGCAGCCGTGTTTCTAGTGTGACTCACCATGTAAGCAACCGAATGCAGGAGTCATGATGTGGATTGGGGATTCTACATGAACAATGGATTGTGAACCGGTTTGAGAAAAGTGTGATCCATCCACAGCATTGAAGCACAGCTTTGATGTTGCTTGACAAAAGTTGCCGGCTTGGATTGTACCTGACTTTCATAAGTCAGACCTAACACAATCTGTTTAAAGATTTGAGAAATGGCATTTCAGATCCTCCACTTTTCCTTCCTCTTTGCCACCACTTTATAGCAACTGGTCTGAGCCGACCTCTAGTGTTTGTGATGGAGTTGGAATTATCTCCTCAAAAGGGCTATTTGCGCTATTTGGTTGTGTTTTGATTCGATGAAACGTTGCAAATGTGTTAGCCGTTTTCCATCTTCGCAATGAAGGTGTGTGACATTGACTCGCGAGGTCTCATCATAATTAGCAACGCCTCACCTACCAACACAAAATTTTCTCATTCCTTTGGATCCTTCGGGTCTGGTTCCTCTCAGCTCCCAGCGCACAGGATGGTGCGACGCAGTCCCTTTTCCCAATGCCAGAGGCTGGAGAGGTTCTGAGCTTGGTGCAAGTCATTCAATCATTATATATCAATATATAGATTATAAGATATAGTTTTTATTGCAAATATTGTTTATCTAAACATTATGTACAGTGAGCAATTCATTGTCTTCATTGTACGGGAATCATGCCCGTTGGCATAGATCAAAAACAGAGCCTTGGAGTCTCAACGACAGCAACAGCCCGCTTTCTGTCTGCGTTCTCAAGAGTGTAGATAGTCACCAGCACTATGATTGCAGCCTGAAGCAAGCGCTGACCCAAAACAACTGAAGCACCTCTCTCTCTCTCTTTCAATAAGGATGCCTCCCAAGCAATCTTTCATGAAATCTGCTGAGCTTTCCCTCTTCCGTTTCCGTAGGAAGTGCATTGAGGTGCAAAATATACCCAATTTCGTTCTTTTGAATTTCACCGTTCTGGTTATTATGAAAGCTGGGTTGTCCCAGCTGAGTTGGCTCTGCTTGAGAAGACATATTGGGGGCTGAGTTTAGGCAAATAATAATTGGTTCCATCAGAGAATGCGGGATGGTTTCCCAAGGTTCGGGGTTGTCATCCTCATCTTCGTCCTCATCCTCATTCTCATCTTCATCCTCATCCTCATCATGCATCCCCTCATTATTCTCCCTATCCTCATCCTCCTCATCTTCCTCATCCTCCTCATCATCCTCATCCTCCTCATTCTCCTCATCATTTTCATCATCCTCATCCTCATCTCATCTTCCTCATCCTCATCAATAGTCGGTCCTCTTGTAAGTCACATCTGCTACCCCTCGACCAGCTTTCGTTCACCCCATCACTCAGGTGTTCTTTGACTGTAGCTGCAATTGTGTGGTGTTCCGCAACGCTCAACCAGCAATGAAATGAAATGAGATGAAGTGAAATGCAATGAAAGGAAAGGCGAGGAATGAATGAATGAATGAATGAATGAATGAATGAATGAAGGAAGGAAGGAAGGAAGGAAGGAAGGAACGACGAACGAACGAACGAATGAACGAACGAACGGATGGATGCATGCATGCATGGATGGATGAATGGATGGATGGATGAATGAAGGAGGGAAGGAAGAAAGGAATGCCTGAACTCATGGAATACATAGAATATGAAATGTAATGTAATGCCACGAACTGGTGACTGAACGAATTGGTGAATGAATGAACGCGCCATGGTATACTGTAGATGAATGCATTCAGCAATTTGACACACTTCGATTTCAATCTATTTTCCGCATCTATAGACATGAAATCTGGACACCAGACTTTGATGTTTATGCACGTCGGGATGAAGGGAAGAGCTGGAAATAAGCGTTTCTTGATAAACAAAATACGCGCTACATTTGCCCCGTTGCTGATGAGTAGACCAAGGGCGCTAAGGGTGTTGTGAAAGTCCTGTCAGTTGGTCTCGTTCACCACTCTGTAGAAACGAACAAGGTTGCACTCCTCCGACCAGTCTAATCTGACTAGACTCTGGACCTACATAATTCTGTACTGTTGGATCCCTGGAATGTAAACTATCCATGCATCCATGCGATGCTCGTATGGGAAGCAAATCCTGGTGGTTCTGGAGAAAGTTGCTGGACTTACTGAGTCATGGTCTGTGAACCTCTTCTCAGACTCAGAAAGTATGTGAGGATAGGTTTTCGATATTTTTCGATGCTACGGACCTGGACCGTCTGGACCTGCATGTCAAAGACGGGAGAAGATGAGGCTTTTGTGCTGAAGCGGGACAATATTGATTTCGAGTGCGTGCTGCCTCGTCGTGGGGGCAAGCTATGGGGAAGGTGAGGGCGGACGCAAAAGCTGTTTGACTGATTCTTACGTTTCCTCGTGATTCTACATTTTGCAAGTTCATGTGCTACAAGCCCTGCGGTAGATCAGATAATTACAGAACGCCCAAAACCAATATACAGAGAGCATGGAAAGGTCAAGAGGAGTTTTGACAGGTGCTCATGTTTCAGTCGCAAAACAAGTTATTTGATCTGCCGACAGGGGTTCCTTTTTCCTGTCGTCCAAGCGAATTGTTTTTGTTGCCGGAGATCCCGACTTAGAATTGCGGGGACCGTTTGCTTGACCTATGTCTCTGTTTAGTTGCCAGCGTGGCAAACATCGTGTCAGACACAACAAAAGCACTAAGGACAAATCCTGTCGACAAGACTTTCGATCTTTTGCCATTCCTCTCGAGATGCTCAGGCAACACATCAAGAGATATCAAGTCCAATCAATCGATAAAGGAATACAATATATGTATATAATATATCGTATAAAGTATACAAATATATAGACACTGCAGGTGGTTTCATTTCAAGTGTTGCACAGTTTATGGCATGTCAGCGGAATGTACCAGGAAGCCGAAGTTTGAGCAACCGATATTTGGTGCTTGTCTTGGCAAAGTCTGGAAAAGTCGCATTTGGAAACAGGAAGCGGGCTCCGTCTAGAGAAAGTGATGCAATGCAACATTGCGAAATGCAAAAAATTGTGATGCAGGAAGGATCCGGATATAAAGATTGAACTCGCTTATCCTAGGTCCTAGGAACTACTAAAGCCAGTCTGTACTTGCAGAGAAATGTTTGTTTCTGCATGCACAGCTGCATTCTATATCAAGGTTTCGTATGCAGAGTGCACATTGTTCAGTGACGCCAAAACATGCACAGTTAAGGTCCCAATTACTTGGCCGGATCAACAAAGCCATTACCCGGTTCTGAAAATGTGCTGGCCTTGGAGCTTCGTGAGCTTGGTGAGCTTCGTAGTATAGGGGAACTGTTTCACTTGCACAAGATTGTGAAGCCGCTACCAGGACCCAGCAGCTGTTCCACTTTTGGGTGGAGACACTGTAGTTGATCTTAGTTTGAATAGTTTGATCCAGTTTTGCCATGAAATTTGCTTCGCGGCTCATGGCCCTGACCTGGCATCAATCAGCGAGTCTTTCGGCCTTGTGAGGTCTTCTACTTGACTTTCCGAAGTGGCGGATGTAGTGATGAACTCAGTCCTGAGTTTGCTTTGTGAAGTCAACACTTTAGGGCAGTTTTCCAACACTTGTGATGTGGGAGTCAGCCATTAAGCCGGTTAAACCTGTCATGCTTCCAAGCTTGCAATGTGGAATACCTGTCCAAGCTGGAAGTTCAGCTGTGTTGCCAACAAGTAAAGACATATATAATTGCAATAATCAAATATATATACATATACATAATATATTGATGGGCTTCGCAAAACCGGCGATGCCCCAGGGCACAAGCCACGATTGTTGTTGTTGGTGGTTCTTAGAATCCTTCTTGTTGTTGTTGTTGTTGTTGTTGTTGTTGTTGTTGTTGTTGTTGTTGTTGGTTCTTGACTAAAGCTTATTTAATTCGAACCGTAAAAAAGGGTTCGCCCGTAAAAAGTT
>DF242576.1:26539-53701 GCA_000507305.1 Breviolum minutum Mf 1.05b.01
ACTACTACTACTGCTACTACTACTACTGCTACTACAACAACAGCAACTACTACTACTACTACTACGACTACTGCTACTACTACTACTGCTCCTACTTCTACTACGACTACTGCTACGACGACCACTGCTACTACTACTACTACTACTTCTACTGCTGCTACTACTACTGCTACTACTACTATTGCTACCACTACTACTACTACTACTACTGCTGCTGCTGCTGCTGCTACTACTACGACTGCTACTACTACTACTACTGCTACTACTACTACTACTACTGCTGCTACAACTACTGCTACTACTACTACTACTGCTACTACTACTACTACTGCTACTACTACTACTACTACTACAACAACTACTACTACTACTACTACTACTACTCTTCCTCTGGCTGCCCAAAAGTTCGTATATCGGAAGTTTGCCACTAAACTTCCTTTGATAATCAAGTAGTGTTGGCAATGGTTTTGCAAAATGTCGCAAAACAGTTGTAAATATTAATGCTTTCACCTGCAGTACTGGCAAAGGACTAGACACCAGAGGATTGCAGGGTCTATTACTTTAGGTGCGTGTAATATTCGGTGGTTTCCAGCCCGCACTCAAATACAGTACTGTTCAAACCTGTTCAAAGCAGCTGGTGTTTGGGCTTTGCAGATACGTTTTTGCAGTTGCTCTACCCTTTGCTCTCTGAAGTTCAGGCTTGCCAATTTTACGGTCCAAGTCCATAATAAAGTATCTAAAAAGAAATCAAAGCTGCGTGCACTAGGAGTCTTGATCTGTCATTGTGCAGAAAAAAAAAGACAGGCGCAGAGAGAGCAAGGACCTATTGCCAACGTCTCAGTAAATGTCAGCATCGGACCTGTTGAGAAGTCTCAAAATATTGCAAGGAATTCATTGCGCCTCTTGACATTCTTGACATTTTGGACCATTCAGATCCTCGTTTTCAAGTACCCCAGGGGTACCACTGCACTTGATTGGGCTCAGTACAGAACATTGTAAGCTTGTAAAGTGTGGAAAAGGACCAGACGGCCAGACCAAGGCTCAAGCTGCACAAGAAGGTCGTCTCAACCAGGTCGGAGATTCGCTTCGCAGATTCTGTCAATCTCCGTTGGCATTGACGCTGCAAACCGGAAAACGCTGGGAATCATGTTCAGCTTCATGCAGGTTGCGTACGTTGACCCAAGTGATCCCTCAGTCCTTTACCTGTCACAGCCAACTGCTGTGGCTGGATCTGAGGAGCGCTCATTTTCTGAGAAAAACATTCACGTACAAATTCAAACCAGAAACAGTTCAGAGTTCAGACAACATGTGTTCTTTCACTGTGCAGCAAATCGCACATTGAAGATTGGATTCACTTGGGTGCAGAGGAGCGAACCAACTTTGAGATTGATGCTCCCTCCGCACCTCCAGCGGATGGCGCAGGCAAGATCCTGAAACATCAATGGAACTTGAAGGTTACAGTATCATGACGCAAGACGCTTCATGCAAGTTTCATACATATATTAAACATACCTGCTGTCGTGCAATACAATAGAATAGGATTTATATATACCGTAATGATGTAGAGTAGACTAGACAGACTAGAGTATATAGATCTAATGTAATCAATATGCTACGATTTGTGGTACACATGTAATATAATACGATGTGTGATATATTGTAATATTGTAATATCATTTACACATATATATATACACAGTATATTGTACGTATATACTTATATATTTATTTTGTGCATACACTTGTATTATTATAAGTTATATGTCACATTTTTCCATCATGTTCCATATTCTATCTCATCTATACATATATATATATACACTCCAAAAATGATCTATCCACATTCTATCTAAATCATCAATGAATTGAATTCGAACTACTACCCATTCATAAACATGACTTATTCCCCAGATAGCGATAGCTATAGGGGTTCTTATTCCCCAGATAGCGATAGCTATAGGGGTTCTTACTTCCAATAGGGGGGGAGGGCGACGAACCACTTTGGCAGATTGGACGTGGCACCAGGGTGCCATTGCAGGGGTCAGTGGTCATTGCTGGGCGCAGCAATGGCGCCCAGAAAAAGCATCCAGAAAAACTGCTGAGGTTGTTGCAGACGTTACGTTGTTCTCTACAGATAACGCAAAAAGTGTTTTTTGCCATCTGGGGTCTATGCTGTTATAATTCTTGGCTACCATTTGTTGTCATCATCACCATACTGACATGTACTACGACCATATCTTGCTAGATACCGAGCAAGTTAGCGAATTAATACACTTTGAAACTAGAGAAGAAGTGACTGAGGAAGGTATGAACTGATCCAGATCCTCTGCGGTGCAATTTTGCCATCTCAGATCAATGAACCTGAAACCGTGAACGAAACAAACAACACGAAATTGGGAAATATCGTTGAACTTGGACGTAAATACCTTAGTTTGGAAAATGGAAAAACATGTTCGGTAGTTGGCATTGCATCCTTCTTTCTTATGTAGGGATGTTGCAAACATCGGTTCGAAATGCTGTTTCCGAGAGTTCGACTTTTCTTTGCCTGCCTGCCAGCCTCTTCCAAACTATGTGCCATTTTGCAGGGCAGCCAGCACGGGCAAATGGCAACTGTTTGATCAGCTGATGACATCAAAGACAAAGGAGTGATTGTGCTTGTGGTGCGTTGGTTATCCATGGTTATCCAACTCAGATTTCTTCAGACTTGGGGTACTCAGAGCAAGACACACCAGCGAAGACAGGGTCTGATTATCATTTTTTTGGTTTGTATGATGCAAACCACCCACACAGGGTGACTGCAGAAGCACAGCTAGACTTGCCATTTCGACAAGGCAGTGTACAGTCGGATGGTCCAGCGTGATGGCAGTGTTTACTCCTTTCCAAAGGAGTGCAAATGAGTGCATCACCCTTTGCAAAGGAAAAACAATGAAAAACAAAGCATGGACGCTGAGTATGTCATGGAACGCTGAGTTGCAAGTGCTGCCAGGCAGAAGGCCTACTGTAATTGTAATTTGAGGCGGGCGCAGGCATTTGGCTCAACCATGAAAGGAAGTCGTCAGGAAAGCTAGCATGCCATTCATAGGTATGAATTTTGCCCATGAATTCCAGAGCAAATGTGAAGGTATGAAATTTGTCTGCCAAAACCTGAAAGCACACCGCCCTTGAAGGCAAGAACTGCAACCCAAAAGTAAAGTCACAAAGCACAGTAAGAAAACTCAACTTCATTCACCAGACCAGAGCTTTCACGAAACAAGATGTTAACAATTGGTATTCCGATTCCTGGTTTCGCCGAAGGGAACATCGTCGAAACAAAAGTTTTTGCACGAGCCTGAGCACACTCTTCTGTTCTCCCATCCGCTGCGATTGTGGCAATTGCTGGTAGGTATGGCGTAGGAGTAGCGGGTCTCAAAGCTGTTTCAGGTTTAGCGCATGTCAGTTCCCGCCTTAGCTGCCGTCTTGATCGCAAGAAGCATTGACCGTCACCATCGATGTCTTCGCTCCCGTCAGATATCAGTGCAATTTGATCATTTGATATGAGGTAGCACATAGCAATGTGGGTGGATTACTGCGAAAACACGGCCAGCAACCAAGCACAACCAAGCACGCAAAAACCCTTTTGCCTTTTTGAGTCAGGTTTCAATTCTTTGTTTGGGACTTCATTTCACCTCAGCCTCAGACCCCTTTCTGTACTGTATTGGATGCGCAACAATGTGGCTAAGGTTACATAGAAATCAAAAAGGCTGTGAAACGATGTTTGGATGGGTTTGTGGACTGACAACGGGTCGCACCGTAGCACCCATTCAGTTTCTTCCTGGACACATGAGATACTTCATTGTCCTTTGCAGAGCCTGTGACATGATTTGACTACACACAAGTGCAAGAATATGAGATGCAATGCTTCAGGTATCTAGTTCATTTGGAAGTCCTGAATGATTGCATTTGTTGAGCTTTTTATTTTGGTGTGTGTATTTGGGAAAATTCGCTGAAGGGGTATAGGCCTGTCAGGTTGGACTGTCTAAGCATTTCTGACAGGTTGGTGAAGGCTCGTTTGGCAAAGCACTCCTCGTCCGTTCAGAGGTTGGCCTCGCTGCCCTTCGATTTTGATTTGGACCGAATTCACTTTGTTTGAAACTCTTTTTTTCTTTAAACGCTTAAATGCTTTGATATGCAAATTATCCAAGATGTGAACATGGACTGAAATGCCACTGCCAGGATGGGCAAAAGTTGATATGCAAAATGGTTGATGTAAGCAAAGCCTCTAGAAGAGAAATGGAGGACAGCCTGGTTTAGCATTCACTGAATTGGCGTAGTGTGTAACCGCGTAACCTTTCATGCCGAGCACCTGGTTCTTTGTACCAACTCCTATCAATCTACCCCAGAACAACTTCAGCTGCACTTCACTTCATGCAAATCAGACAAGGATGCAGTCAAAGAAGGAAAGCTTCTCTCAGATTTGTTGGAGCCTCAATTTGTGCTTGACGAGGGTCGGCAAAGCATCGAACGTTATTCTGACCTGCAGTTCCCTGGCAGTTTCGAAATTGAGGAAACATCCTTACATTGTGCGCTACCGTGAGAGCTTTACGGAAAGCGGCTGGTACCCTGCCGTGGTTGTTTTGTTGTGGCATAGGACATATTAAAAGTCTGCCTCACAACGGACAACCGCGCACATACACGCAGTAAAGTACTCGTATCTGTTGATCCAAGCACATACATATGTGTGCAAAGTCTTGAGCAGGCAACCATGCCAAATGCATCCAAGTGCATTCTTATCACTGACAACAAATATTCTGTACTTCTGTGAACTTCTGTGCATGTTTGGGACAGCTTTCATTGGCTTGAGACGTTGATTGCTGCAATTGCTGCAAGGCTTTGCATCCTGATGGACTATTGCGAAGGTGGAGATCTAACGGCTCGCATCACGGACGCGAATCCCTCGGATGACCAAAGTTAGAATGGACAGATTCGAGCAAATTCGCACCAAGCCCCAAGGCCAAGCGAAGCAGAAAACCACTGCCCGAGGACCAGATCTTGCGCTGGTACGCTGCGCATAAAAAAAATGCTTTTGGTCCTCGTCAGAGCTGTTTTGCTTTTGGCAACATCGACGACATAGGCTCTTCAACTGTTGCCAGGTTGGCTCAGGCCATACTGGCCTTGAAATACATTCACGTCCGAGACTCACTTCCTTTGTGGAAGCCTCTAAGTAGATGATTAGATGATGATTCTACGGACTGTCAGAGATTTGCTTGTTTGCAACTATCACCACGCGTTCAAGGAGAAACATGTTCTTCACCGCGACCTGAAGCCTTCTAATTTTTTCCTTTCCAAGAGCGGGACTGCACTGAATGGGAACACGAGAGACAGAGAGACAGAGCGGAAGAGGGAATCATGAATGGAGAAGTATGGAAGTAACGTGATGACAAGTGAATGTAGCAGATAGTGTTGGCCTTGTGAACGTTAAGCCCAATTTGTGAGGAATCTCAAGATGGGGGACTTTGGAATTGCGAAGGCAGACTTGCAGGGCATGGCGTGCCAAGTAATTTGCATGGGTTTTGTTTGCTGGTGTGTTTTTCAGTCAGGTGTTGGCCTGTACAATTGCAGTGGCAAAGACGCAAATTGGTACGCCTGGATTCCCCAATCTTTGCATTCCTAGGGCGCATTGAATGTATTGTGATGCTTGTTTCATTTTAGAAGGCGTGAAAATCCATTGGTGCGCATGCGTGAATGAGGCCTTATTACCTGAGCCCAGAATTGTGCCAAGAAAAGCACGTTTCCCAGTTCCACCTCTCTTGAGTCTCAGCTTGCTTCACTCCTTGGGTTGAAGCAAATACGAGGCGACCATGCCGTAATTTGGAGCTTATCTTTCTTTTGATAAAGTAATGATTAATTGGTCATCGGGGAGTCTATCGACAAATACATTGATGTGGGAATTGAGTAGTATGTCCTGTGCAAGTAAGTTGGTTAAAGACAATATGATGACAACTTGAAGTTGGACTGTTGGATGCGCAACTTGTGGTGATAGTGTGTACCTTTGAAAAGGGTTTGTGAAGGCTGCTAGTCAGGAATATGTGTAGTGACTGTGTTGCGGGCTGGGGATTAGTAGGCATTTTACAAGCATGCAGATGAAGTAACTAACTCATCCGTTCATAGATACATCTTCGTGTCCACAAGACGGCTTCCATATCGTATAAAGTAGACTTGATGGTACTTCAACAAGTCTAAGTGGATTTCGTATCAACACATTTTGTTCTCCGTCTATGCAAAGCAATGTAGCACCGTAGAAGGAGCAATACCCTATGTATAGTTGAGAGCATGAGCATTGACTTATCCCGCCGTTGCCATTCGACGGGCTTTAGCTAGATCCAAGACGATGGTCTCGTTTCGGTGCTGTACACTGGAACGATATACTTCCTGTAAGCTCAACAAGAATCCCCCATGGTTGAATAGAAAAGGTTTGAAATACAGGCACAGGCCCTCTACAACAACGATATTTTAAAGAAATGGCAGGATGGTGGCGATGCACTTAGTGCTTGGCTCTTTTCGGTTTACAAGTAATCATAGCTCCTGAACCTTTCAAAGCTATTCATTCCCTTTCCAAGAATCAAGAAAGGCCTGCTTTCACAACCTTCCATAAGCTTCCCACCCACAAGCAGTGCACATTGCACATCAATTGGAAATACTTTCTTCTATTATCTTCTATTGTTGTGTACGTAGTTTCAAGCAGCGAAAGGTGGTGTGCCTGAAACAGCTTTGCTGGATAGGGTATGAGCAAGGCCTTACGGCCATCGAGCATTTTAAATGGCTCTGGTACGGTTTTCCAAGGCCCTACACATTCAGCTCCGACATTTGGGCGATGGGCTGCATCCTTTATGAGCATGGAACCAAGGGCTGTCCGGAGTGCAGAATGCCAGAACGCATTACGATCATTGCGCCTCCATGTCTATTGATTTGCAACTCGCAGGGGCCCTTCTAGTCTTGAATGCAGTGTCTCCACAGTGTAGTTTGAGTCGGAGGTGTGCAACTGACTGTCCAGTGTGGGTTGTTCCAAACAGAAGTGTTCCTGAGGTTGTGCACTCTCAGAGTGCCATTCGATGCACCAAACATTCCTGGTTTGGTGCAGAAGATCGCATCTCTCTTAGTTACCGTTGACTTTGTCAATTCAGACTCGCTCATTTGAACATCTTATACTGCTTCAAGAAAAAAATGGCTGTGACTGTGAAAATTTCGCCGAGATCAAAGCGCCAGTGCCACCAGTGTAGAAGTCTCGGGCAGAGACTTTCCAGTGGCTACATGTTGTGTGACATGGTGTCGGTGTCGCTGTGGGCTGCTATCGGCATGCGACGCGACAACGTGTCTAATTTTAGCTGGTTTCAAGTGCGGTTCTGGAGAGGCCGGCAACATACTCCACATTCCTGCGAGAACTGGTTGGGCAGATGCTGAACAGGATTTCAGATTTCAGATAAGATGTCTAGAAATGCGGAGTCCGTTGCACTTCCCAACGCAATCAGAAGCATTTTTTGAATTCATGTTGTCTCATAAGCATGCTAGCTTGCATTGTGATTTAGTTGCTCGGCAAGCTTGATTCTGGCGCAGGAATCCAGATCGACGCCCCAGCCCAGAAGACATCTTGCAAAAGCCAGACCCTAAGACTCAGACCATTTTTATATATATATATATATATAATAGACATATATCCATTTATCATTTATCGCTATATGATCCGAACTGATGCAGGCGTTGGGTTAATTAAGTGCAGTTCTCCGATACCCTAATCAAAACTTGAACAGGCACAGGCATGCGACATTGCTAGATTAGTGCAAGGCGGCATGTGGGGCTTTAGCATGGCTCAGTCCGGTTCCACTTGCTGCACACTTAATTATGCAGGATGTTGAAGTTGGAAGCATTGCAATCGCCACTAGGACATGGGAACATATGAACGAAATGTCACGTTGTCGTGTACAACATCAACCAACACTTGCCCCAATGACAAGGACTACGAGAGGTCCACCACAGCCGTAACAAAAGCAGCAATAGCAACACCAACATTCCATTGCGTTCAAAAACCAAACAGGATCAAACAGGTTCAACAAAATTTCCAAAGCAAGTTTCCAAGTCATTGAGATGCTCGCTCGCCACTGCTTTTTGAATTGGACAGGTTTCTCATGTAGGGGGCAAAAGGCAATATTCAGAAGTTTTATTTCTTCCATGCCAACTGTCCAAGCAGCTTCATTGCCTTTTCCAAGTCTATGTCAGTGATCTATGAATATCTCCACAGCCAAGTTTGACTGGTCCAGGCTCTGGCAGTGGCTTGTTCTGGTTGCTGGCATGTAGCAGCCACTCCATGTGTAAGGGCATTAACATGAACATATACAACATCCCAATCCCAACCCAACGTGCGTTATTTGCGAAAATTAGACAGGGCATGCTGTTCCATGTGATCCCGTTTTGCAGTGACTCAGTACCAAGTCATCAAGTCGTGAGGGTTTGTTTTTTTGGTACAAGTGAATGCGCACCTGATGTTTGCGGAATCTCCCATCAGTCCCTACCCATGGGTTGTTTTTTGCCTTTTGAATCCTTTGCCTCAGACGCTGGACTGGCTTCGCCTCGCAGCCTTTGTAAATGTCGACGGAAAGGTACTGGGAAGACTGTTCAGTGCAGCTCTCCCTCCCTCTCTCTCTCTCTGTCTCTCCTTTTGTTTGAGCCCACTTAGGTTACTTTAAAGCTTGTATCAGCTGTTCAACAACGACTGTTCCGAAATCGAATGACCAGAAAAGCGACAAGGCAATATTGAAAAGTGTAAAGGCACACAGCAGATGCACAAAAAAGACAGAACACCAGGGACACACAGATTTGCAAGAGACAGTGGACGAATGAATAGCAACTGCGGCAGACACCGCGGAGCCTTGTAGAAACGTAGAAAATGTGAAAAAAAGAAATCGGCCAAGAGCATGCATGTTTTGACTACCAAGGCCCCAACTCCAAGGGATTGTGAAGCAAATGTTGGACGAAGCCCAAGAAGCTGTTCAGGCATAGGACACGTGGCTTCAAGAATACACCTGCTTGGAATTCGTATTTTCTTGCTTTGTCAAAGATTTTTCCCAAGCAGATGAGATTTAATTGCACGTTTCCAAGCACTTCCGCATTGCAGGCTGTTGATGATGGCGTGAAAAGAATCCGCTCGGAAGCCGACTCAATACCTGCAGCTCCTTCACCCGCGCTGCCGTCGAGCGCTAGTGCCAGGAGCATAGTGAACCATGTGAAGCTTTCGACATATTTGATGTGAAGCACTACTTGTGCGCATGGACATAGCAGATGAAAGTGCTGTGCTGCAGTTGTTTGGTGGGTCAAACACCAAACTGACAAGTGAGTCAGGTCTAAGCCCCCCGGTTTTGAGCCTCCTCCTTTGCTCCACATGGCGAAGCAAGAGCCTCTGCGCAGGGTGGACCTCGCTGATGTGCGCCGCAGTGGCGAAGAGTTCTTGGAGGAGAACCCTGGCCTCAATGCCAGGAACTTGCCAACTCAGATGGTAAGCTTTGGCATCGATTGCAGAAGTCTACCTCCGCAACTATGGCAGAAGTCTCTGGCTTCATGGATGATGACGGACACTTCGTCTCCTTCCACCCGGTGTTGAAAGTGGACCTGTCTCAAGTCCCCGCAACGGAGGCTCACGACTACCTGGAGGCGAAGATCCGCGAGCACTACCAGAAGATGCAGGCTGAATCAAAACCCGCAACTACTGGATGAGACCTAGGGTAGCAAAGATGAACTCCGGAGCAGATCCATCCCATGCTGATCTATGCGGTGATGCTTCAGTGACTTCACAGATGGTCACAATTTTGGGGAATGGAATCCCCGCGGGCCACTGCGCTCGCCTCAGACAAGGTGTGAGTCCAAAAAGGCCGAGTTTCAGTGTTGAGTTTCTTTTGAAGTTCTTTTGGTTTCCCCTTAGATTGTCTGGGGCTCATCGCCTCTTTTTGGGGGGAGTCAACATGATTTCACGTCAGGTCGAGCCATGATCACATACTACATGTCAGTTGCCAGACGGTGCATTCCATGATTTGAGATGCAATCGAGAAATGTACCAAGTGTTTCGACAGGTTCACCACGCACTCTTTCGGTTGTGCCTATGTCACATGTAGTGTGCACAACGTTTCTCACTTCAGTTTTTCCATTCAAGATTCCGCGATGGCCGAATCCTTGTGGGAGGTTTTGCGCCAGACAGGCCTTACCTCTTTGGCACCGGTGCTAGTCAAGCACGGAGCCTTGACGATCCCCCACATTAGAGACTCGGCTAGCACGTTGCTGGCCGGAGGCATCCAACAGTGGCAGTTGGAATCCATCTTGACTTTCCGTGAGGTGGAGAAGTCTTTGCCCTCGAGGAGAGGGGTAGACCTGACTTTCCAGTCAGATACACTGGCAAGAGAGCCAGCATCGCTCAGGCCATGGATGCTGGGCAACCCAACAAGCGGAAGAGGAGTTTGGCACAGTTGGATGCGGACGTTTTGGCCAGGTCCAGCAATCCATCACAGGATGCTCGACTTCGCACCTACATTTGCCTTTGCAACATCTGGGAAGTGAGGGCCTTCCCCCTGGACTTTGACAACGTCAGGGCCTTTGCAGCCTCACTCAAGGCAGGAGGATACAGATCCGCTGCGGTCTATTTCCAGACCATTTGCAGCCATCAACAACGGCATATGCACACCACGGTCGAGCCGGCAGTACGGCATTGCATCCGAGACTGCATACGCTCCATTAAAGAGGACTTGGAGTGTCTCAACTGAAGGATGGCTTCAACGCACTTCTCCTCTCCAACGTCCCTATCTCAGAGGACTCGGACAGCTTTGACATGAGGAGAGTTGAACACAGTAGAGACATGGTGGTGGTGGCATTGTGGTACATGCTGCGTGAAGTCGAGCTCTCAGCAGCCTTGGTTCATCACCTCAGAGTACAACCAGATCATCTTAGTTTGCTGATCCCCGCCTACAAGACTGATTCCTTTGGGAAGTTGACGGAACGATCCCTGCGCTGTTCATGCAGGATCCGACTACACCCTCTATGCCCTTGGCATGCCGGCGAACGGCACCTGATTCGGGTCCAGTCACTTATGGAAGAGCATCCTTCAGGTCAACGCTTTCTTTTTCCCCAACCAGACGGCAGTGCATCCTCCAAACCTCAGGTGATTGCAGCTATACGCCTGGTGTTGTTGGCAGCTGGCATTGAACTCCAACGACCTGACGGCACTGGAACCTTGAAAGATCGCTTCCATGGCCACTGCCTTCGAGTCAGTGGCGCACAGATGCTGGCAGCAGCTGGAGTTCAACTCCAACTGATTCAATTGTTGGGGCGATGGACGTCCCTGTCAGTGCAGAGATACACCCAGGACGCAGCTTTGGTTCTGACTCCTGACCTGCCATCCGCAGTCTTGGGAGACGGCCAAGACCACACCGACAACTCCAAGGTCTCTCTGGCGATGTCGAGCTCCGATGACGCTCCACATCGAAGGGTACACGTGGCACTTCAGCAATCAGCAGAGACCAACTCAGAAGTTCACGGCAGGCTGGACACTCTGGACAAAGAACACGCCAAAGACATTGACCAGATCAGACGCCAACTGGCAACATTGAAGGATTCAGTGGCCAAACCACATCAGGCCTTTGTCAAGAGAATCAGGTCTTGCATTGTCCATGTCGGCTCGATGCACGAGATGGCCAACCCACCTAGTAATGGAGGTCACGATGTGGATGGCAGTATGGCACATCCAACTTCCTCCGGGTGACCGATATAGTCGCCCCTTTGCGTAAGTGTCGCAAATGTTTTGACTTAGGAGAACAGTCCAGCTCAGAAGGTAGCTCGACCAGCTCCAGTGTGGCCTCCGACGACACGTCCTCAGATGGCGAATGACTCAACGCCGCAGCAAAACCGATGCAGTCGTCCGAACCCTGATGTTTTCAGAGATTTCGATTTCATTCTTCAGGTTTGTTTGCTTGACGGTGCATGTCTTGAGATGTTTTGATTCACTTTCTTCTCGGCGTCAGATCTTTCATTTCGATCATTCTGCATGAGTGTTGCACCTGATTTCACAAGACAAGATTCAAGTGATATCTTCCAGTCACATTCAGCGGATCAACAGTCACCGCCCAGTGACAAGATGCAAACTACCGTGTCCTCTCTCGATGCGGGAGCTGGCAAGGAAGTGACGGCCTATCTGGCCGATCGTCAGATCAAGACGGTCCGCACTTTGGCGCTGATAGCCAAAGATGATGCACACTTGGAGAGAGTGCTCATGCAGCCTTTGCTGTCTGGATGGCGTGGCTCCGATGGCACCGAGCTCCGTCTGTCAGAGGCAGACAACCGATAGCAGAGGCAGTCCTACGCCATATGTGGGCTCTGACCAACATGAATGGGCCGCACAGCAGGCTCCGGACCCAGTGATGGCGTCAACATCACTTGCCGCTACTAGCACTACTAAGTCCAGTGGTGAGGAGAAGGTTCCGAAACAGTTGCCTCGTGGAGTGTGGGCCCAACTCATCGGGAACTATGGGACCCAGCAGATTCAGGGCCAGGATCGGTCGTTTCCCATCCAGGAGGTGTTGGGGGCAGACCAGATACTTGCTCGTATCTACCACGAGCTTCATGTTTCGAAGCTCTTCACCCCGGTGGCCCTGGGCGAGATTCTCCAGAAGCGCACTTTTTGAGGTTGTGGAGAACCCAATCCTTTGAACAGGCGTGAGAAGCTACTGGTGGCAACAGAAGACTCACCTTGGCAGCCGCGTAGTGTGCTGTCCATACTTGACGGTCTGTCAAGCATTCGCTGGGCATATATCTTGCTCGGCATGGGTCCAGAGCCCTCCATCCATCTGTTCTTTGATTGGCTGGTAAAATTGGTTCGCAGCAGGCCTCAGAAAACAGACCAACTGGGACAGTTTTGGACTACGACTTCTTGGAAGCTGGCCATGGAACTACGTGGTGGCAAGGCATGGGATGAGGCGGTACAACCCATCATGCGGGACTATGACACCTCAAGAAGAAGCCTCCTCCCAAGCCACCAGGCGATGACTATGGCAAGGCAAAGGGCAAACATAAGACACGATGGACCCCCTATGTCAAGCCCGACTCACGTCGCAATGACTCCAGCTACTATGAGAACAGGGGCTCGTGGAACTCCTCTTCCAGCAGCCACGGCAATGATAGATCCAGCTGGCAGAATGACAGCTGGAACCATGACTGGAACCGCAAGAAATAGGGACAACTCGGGGTTCCTTCGGTCTCCCCTGAAATAACACCCGGAAACACAGATGGGATTAGTGAGACAGAACCTCCATCCATGGTTTTGCAGCCCAACTTCGACTCTTTGGGAATCTCTGGACAGGACATCATCGTCCTCAGCTGCTTCGATGGCATCGCGAAAGGATTTTGGATTCTCACGCAGCTCGCGCAAGGTGTTTGCATGGGAGATTGACCCTGAGGCGATTAGCGTGGCCAAGAAGCGCCTCCCAGACCTCATCATGAGAGGCAACTTCATGGATGACGACCCCGACGACATCGCTCAACAGATCAGAGACTATGACCCTGAGGGTGACAAGATTATCCTCTCCATCGCGGCACCACCTTGCCCTGACTTCAGCCAGATCAAAGGTGAAGATGCCATGGGAAAAGAAGGACCGGAAGGTCAGAAATTCCTTCGCTACTGCGACTTTGCAAAGGAGGTCGACGCCAAGTTGCCCAACAAGACCTTCGGCTACTTGGTTGAAAATGTGATCCTGCAGGACAGGGGCGAGGCCGAGCTCTTCTCAAAGGCTTTGTCCAGCAATGTGGTGGCCATAGGTGAAGGTTCATCCATTCACCGGCCGTCAGCTCCGATGGGGCAAAACTCAGAGGCAGATCTGCACCGAAGAAACTCAAAGGAAGAATCCCACCAGACTCCAAGTCCAGGTGGTTGCAAGATTCCCGACAGTTTGCACCGTGGCAATACAATGTGGAAAGCCTCCTGCACGACTCCAATGGGAAGATGCATGTTCCTCCTCCTGAAGCCAAGGAGCAACTTCACCAACTTCCCAAGGGCTACACCAAGCTGAAGGGACTTTCTGAAAGGCCCAGGCATCGCCTTCTAGCCAATGGGTGGCACGCTGGAGTGGCCAGGTTGATGCTTTTTCTGGTGATTCTTCAACTTAGGCAACAACAGGCCAACGCCTCTCCAGCACCAGCCCCTCGACTCAGCACTTTGCAGTGGATTCAACAACAACTACAAGGTGTATGTGGGAACATTGGAACTTCTCCGGGTATGCGGTCCACCCTTTGGACCAACCTCCATCGCTGGACCCAGGTATGCAACAAGCCTTTACTTTTCAGCGCATGTGGAAGCATGACTTGGCATCAATCCGCAAGTCGGCGGTGGATGAGGTTGAAGAGTTGATCGAACTACATCAACCGGAAACCCTCCTTTGGTGGCAAGACCTCCCGGAGCACATTCAGAAGGTGTACTTCGACCCAGACCACAACCAGATCACGCAGATCCTTCTGCTTCTGGACCTTTTGCAGCTGACCGGATTTCCGGGCCTACTCCACGAGGATTTGATGCAAGGCTTTGCCGTCACAGGCAAACTACATGCTGGCACTGGTTGGACCCCCAGAACTGACGAGAAGTACAGTTGGCCCATGAGTGTGGAGGCCTTCAAAAAGCTTCAACAGGGTCGTCCTGATCCTCATTGGCGACAGATGCTGGAAGAGCTCTGCGAGGAACGTCGGCTGGGTCGCCTTTCAGGACCTTTTTCATCAGACAACCGGTCACACCGACCGACTCAATGCTGCTCTTCAACAAGGGATGAAAACACTCCTGGGCATCTTGGCAGACCTTCAACCACGGACGATACTGTTCTTCCCTGGAAGCCATACTACCTGCCTCTTCACAGATGCCTACTTTGTTTTGGGTGAACGTCATATGTCACCCGGAGATCAGATACCTGCACAGTGGAACAAACACAAGGCACCCCAACTGGAGAATGGATGGGGCTTCGTCTGCAGACTTCCAGGCCAAACACGGAAGAGTTCCACCAAAGGTGCTGAAACAGTTTTGTGGCAGGAGGGCCTTCATCTACTTTTTGGAGATTGCGGCTCAGCTCTTCAGTTTGGTGCTTATGAGACCCAGTATGACTCCCATGGTCATCTCCTTCATCGATAACCAGGCTGGCCTGTCAGCCTTGACCAAGGGCTTTGGCAGGGACCCAAACATCAACAACCTTTTGGGTCTGTTTTGGAGACTGGTGAGTCACTTCGGGTGGCGCGTACACCTTGCATGGGTGAGCTCCGAGAACAACATCAGTGACAAAGTCTCCCGACAAGACGACTCTGACATGCCTGAGATACAGGCCACACGCCTGAGCTTTGACCTTCAGCCTCTGTTCGATATCCTCTGCAAGACTGCGCGGGAGTCTGAATATGCTCATGGCCAAGCACTACACGACCTACTTCAACTTCAGCCAGAGTGGTGAGAGCGGCCAGTGCGGAAGAAGATTGGCCACAGCGGGTTGGTTCAGAGGTGGATCACCAACCATGGCAAAAAGAGTGCTCTGCAGTGCTTGACAGCATAGCCACTTGAAGCAGTCATGTCGTGAAGCACTACTTGTGCGCATGGGCATAGCAGATGAAAGTGCTGTGCTGCAGTTGTTTGGTGGGTCAAACACCAAACTGACCCGCCCTCAGCCAGCCCTGTAAAGAAACCTTTCTTTGCCAACGCAACCCTGAATTTCCAGCTGGGCCGGAAGAAGATTGGCCACAGCTGGGTTGGTTCAGAGGTGGATCACCAACCATGGCAAAAAGAGTGCTCTGCAGTGCTTGACAGCATAGCCACTTGAAGCAGTCATGTCCGACTCAGTGTTTGAGTTGCCAGACATTTGATCTCAACTAGTGGGGACCGCGCATATGGCACGCGCTCTGCCTGAAGATGCAGAAACATCCCGCCGGGAGGTGATTACCGCGCGAGCGGTTGTCATTGTTTTGGGGAAAGCATGTTGTTGGCGCCACACCGCGCTGCTCAGTTTGTTTCAGAATCGCCTGTCAACTTCACGTGCTTTATTGTCTCGATTTATTTTGTTTCACAGGCCAAAGTGAGTGCGTTTCAAAATGCCCATAATTACTTTTCGGTTATGATTTGGAGATGTTTTCCAAAAAGGAAATCATAGAATAGATGTATATAGTCCAGACACTGCGAATCATTGCGTCTTACAGGAGAAGACTTTGCCATCGCATGTGGTTGATATGAAATCATAATTATTCTGGCAGCGCTGTGCCACGGCGTTTTTTGTTCCTGTCCAAAATGTGGAATTTGACTTATTCTGAAAGGACGTTATCTGAGCTAGTTGAGATGTTGCGATTCATTGCGTTTTACACGAGAGAATGTGTGTTTTTGCATTTTCGTTTCCGGAAATTTCAAGGGGTTATTTTGCGACTCATTGCTTTGTAGGTCATCAGAGAAGATTGTCAAACCATCGCGATTCATTGAAGTTCACTGAATTTTAGAGGAAAGATGTGTCTCTTCCTGGGTTGTTGCTATGAATCCAATATTCTGGCACCGCCGCGCGATTGTGTTCTGTCTTTCTGTCCAAAGAGTTGCAGAAGATGTTCTCTGAGAAGATGCTATCTGAGTAGAAGATCGTCTCCGAGTCTTGATAGAGATGCGGTATGATGTGTACACATTCAAGGAATCCATGTCAACATGTAAAAATGATTAAGCATGTGGACGACTATCCAACATGTGTGCACGTTCAAGGAACGGCAACATGCTGTAGCATTGAACACGTGTGCACTTTCGACGAACGTCAACATGCCGTAGAAACGAACATTTGCACGCGTTCAAAGAACGTCGACATCCCCGCCCCCCGCGACCACCACCTCACGTTGATATGCTTCTTCCATGTCAAATAGTGCGCAACTGTCCAACATGTGTGCATGTTCCAGGAGCGTCAACATGAAGTTCACGTTCAAGGATGTGAACATGAAAAAATGTGCATGACTACACCCGTGTTTTTCACTCCCCTAGCAGAAACATACTTGTGCTCGGGTGATCAACGAGATCGATGTGTTTCTATTGCCACATGCACTTGTATCAGATTGCTATGCCAATTACGTCATGGCTATTGTATATTTTGTACTTTCCACTTTCTAAACTGTATATGATTGTGACTATATGACAGCATCTATATGTATACATTTTATATTATCATACTTCATTAGTACATATGTCATATATTGTCATATATTATGTGCCTGACATGTACGCTCTTGTAGCTTGAACGTTCATATCTTTCTGTATTTCTGATCGACATCAAAGTGTTCGTCAAAGGTGGGAGAGCCTTCCATTGGCTTCGCGCCTCAGTCAAGTGTGGGTTCTGGTAATTGATCTCTGATAGCTTCGAGTTGCAGAGACACGAATCACAGGGCATTCTGCTGATTTCTAATGGATTGCAAACAATGCTTTGAGATGTTGAAGTCCTGGCGTGGGTCTGATAGCCTGATGCATGTCAGGTGGGTACAGAGTGAATGATTTGGTCGAGTATTACTCTGTTTCTCATGGAGATTCTCGGCCAGAAAATGCTGCCGCTACCTGCTACCGGACTCTGATATCTTTGATCAGTCTCCATGTCAAGTCTGTCTCATCGCACAAGAACAGAAAATGAGGACTGGCTACCAGCGACCATTGTCAAGACGGACACTGACGGTCGCATCATCATTGATTTGAAGCCAGACTCTCAGGGCTTGGATTTTCAGGAAACGAGTAGACAGGGTGGACTGGTAATAGCACGATGCAGAAGAGAGCGTGGAGAGAGAGAGAGAGAGAGAGAGAAGCAGCAGCACACAAAACAACTCAGAAGAGAAGTTTTGCATCATACCGGCAAGGCCAAACACATGGATCTCCAAGGAGGCGTGGCACACCGGCTACTTTGAAAACATTCGGCAATTACCAGCAGATGCTTCAAATTTTGCCTTTTCACTTTTCAACATCAGAATATGGCCGGAAGGACCAGGCGAAAAAGGTTCGAAGGAGAAAAGATGGTCATCAACTTGGAGCTCCGGAGAACCAGACAAACTTGTTTCCAAATGATTGCACAGCTATGACAGAAAGCAAGCAACAAGCTAAACATGATCAACTTGGTGCTTTTTATGACTCATGAGGTTCAAGGGCCGGGTCCAGAGCGGGATCCAGGGCGGGCTCCCCAATGAGGCCTCATTGTGTGTGTCGTGTAGGTTTCGAAAGTGTTTCATGGGGTGGCTTGTCTCGCTGGTAGACAGGGAGAAACGAATTCGCGCTTTTATAATGTTTGAAGGGGGTTTTGCTCCCAAAAAGGGTCTTCATTCCCGAAGCACCATTTGGTACGCACCCAGGAAGGTGTAGGTAGCTGACGTAGTTCGCATGGATTCGCAACCTCGCAGGAACCCATCGGCTTGCTCCTCAGGTTCACTCAATTGCAATCCTTCTTTCTGCGACACCTCAGCAAGCATAGTAAGCTGTTTGCTGCGACAGTGAGTGTGAGAAACAGACATAATATACATACATCATACATATTATATATTTTATAGTTCTTTATCTTATGAATTGTGAATTGTGAATATACATACTGTACTACTTACATACGCGTACATGGATATATGTGGGCATGTACCAAGTTGTGCAAGCTGCCAACTCACAGGGCTACAAAGTGACGAAGTAATATGAAGCAATACCGTTCCCCAAAACACTTTTTGGGCCGAGAAAGCACTTTTTGAGGTCAGGCAGCAGGCAGGGTATTCCCGGCCGTGCAACTTGAGGTTGGGGGTGATCGTGGCGGCTTCAGAGGTGCAGAGTTGTTGGCATTACAATATGCTTCGTGTATTGTTGTCCTGCTGCCTGGTGCATACTTGACTTCACAAATCCTTGGAGGCGTGCCACAGCTAGGGTCCGGTTACTCGGTTGCCATGATTTGTAGCTGGAGTCATGACATAGAAAAAGTTGAGGCGTAGCCCTTCGCTGGGAGGTATGGCAGCTGCGCCGGGTAGCCAAGTGGATGCCAGACTTTTGGAACTTGAGGGTAGCCGATGGCCACGCAGAATGCATTCGTAAGAGACTGTAGAGATATAGTGAGATTGTGTTTGGTCCAAAGGCCCGGCAGTCGTCCGGGATCAAGAGGAGGATCACCCTTGCCGCTTCAGAGAAGGACTGCTTGGGAAGCTGTTCTTGTTCTTCACACTGCTTGATTGCTCAGCACTCATGAGCTTCAGAAGTGGGAGGAGCCCTGCGCTGGTTCGAACCCAAGGACAATTCATTTTTTGTATGAAAACGTGTTTCGAGTATGAGGCTGCGGGAGCAATAGCAGGCTTGGGAAGCCAGCCAAGTTCTCGTGCTGCCAGCGCCCTAACTAAAGTTGCTGCTCCTTTCTGCCTCTCCCTTTCCTCAATTTCAGTCCATATTTTCTGATGAAAGAAGCCATTTGGAATCATAGAATTTGACAAAGACATTCTGAGCTGATGTTTTGTTTGTTGCTGATGCGTGTTTGTGTGTTTGTGTGTGAATTGCTCAGGCTTCACCGTCAAATCGTGCGTTGGGGTCTCTGTGTTGCATCAACTCCGAAGCCAAGTCTCAGTTTCGCTTGGTCGCTTGGTTTTTTCAAGGTTTTGCACATGTGCTTTCAGTATTTGTGAGTCTTCCACTTTGGAGACTGAACCAAAGGCAAAGCCCGCGTCAATCAAGGCAATTTGAAGTGAGGACCTTGGACTATCTTTGGAATACTTTGGCTTGGATCATGGATCTACTATGATCTCTTGATATCTATCTCTAAGAAAGCCCCAACATCACCAGGAGCATACGCCAGGCATCCCCAAACCCCCAAATGAAAGGAATTCCTTTATAAACTGTTGTTGGGAGTCTGGGGTATGTTCCAGGATGTTCCAGGGGTATGTTGGGGTTCTCTTCGATTATCGTATTTTATCGTCAAGTTTCTATTTGTTCTCAGTCTTTCTGCTTACTGTTACTAGACTTGGTCTTTTGTGACCCGATCCGAGGTGTACAGAAAGCATGACTTGGTTGATTATTGGTCTGTGTCTCACGGAGAATGGCTGCCTGCAACGGTAGTGAATACTGATATCGAAGGCTGGACTCCTAGTTTTTCAGACAGTCCTGACAGTCCCCATTTGAACGGCCCGGTCTATGATTCGTGTTATACGAGGTAGCGCTGAGATTCATACCAGATAGCATGGCCAAGGCCGAATAGTCATCGATCTCAAGCCAAATACATGGCTGACAAAGGAGGCAGTTGTGAGAGCTTTGACTTATTTGACTCTTGATACCTTTAAAATGCACCAAGCTATAAGCCCAAGCGGTGCAAGATCCAAAAGATTCAGTCCATGCAAGGATCAAGCAACAAAAGTGCGTCGGCGGACCAGAGTTGGGACTCCAGGTCGCAACCCAAACTCTGCATGGGAATGAGCATCGCAGCAATAGTAATTGCCAAATAAATATGATCCATTTTGATCCATCAATGTTTATCATCACTGTTTGTCTCCGCTTTGCTGCATCAAGAAGGGTGCCAAACGTGGTACAGGTGCAACACATATCACACACACAAACACACACACACACAAGCATCTTCAGATGCTCATGCGCAATGAGCATGCCATCTACCCAATCCCAGCCTGTTGCCGTTCCATTACATCCCATCGGGTCGCATTACATCTATCCCATCCTGTCGTTGCTCACATTCATGTCCACATACAACCGCATGCAAAGAGGACAAGTTCGGTGCAGCGTAGTACAACACAAATATGGTAAGGGTATGTATGTTTCTGATACACCTGACATGGAATACAATACCTATGAATCCAACTATGAGTATGATAAATGTAATATAAATATAATATATATACATTATATATACATGTGACACTTACTGTACAGTATACCATACCATGTTTTGCATCCATAGCCAAACGCACGAGCTCACAGGGCGCTATACTATATCTATTTGCCTTTCTTCCTGCCATTCATAAGCAGATACAATACAGTAAAGCACGATTCGACGATACAATACAGTACAGTCCATCCTTGTATCCATATGTGCATTTTGTACTTAAATTTGAGCATACGAGCATACAGGCATACACCAATATGGTGTAGGACGTATAGAACTACAGTGCCTTTGTGTACAGTAGGCTGCCCACCTTTCCAAGTCACACACTGGTCACTAGGCCATTCGATTCTGATTTGCCTGTGATATTCCATCATAGGAATTCAGTTCATACGACACGTTCCTTCTTTGTTTCTCTTTGTTTCTTTACTTATTTGAATTCCGGTGGCATCTTCCAAAGTGTGACACCAGGACCTGTTCTTGGGATTGGACTAATTGCAACGAACCAAGAAGTCACGAGTCACTTGCTTGCCTGGACTAAACAATAATGAATGTACCATGCTACATTGCTCCCTAACTCCAACCTGGTGTGAGTGAAATGGAACGCAAGAGCACTAGCAGTTACTATTCTGGGAATAGTGCGACCTTGAAATGGTATTTAATCCCACCTTTTCTGTTGTTGGCATGGAAGCAAGCGTGTCCGATTGGCTTTTGTGTTGTTTGGACCTGCCCTGGTTTGGCTACTTTGCCTTCCTGAGAAGCTAGTACATCAGGAACAAACATATTTAACTGTATCCGTTTTTGCACCATCAGTTCCGTTCAACTCATCATACAGGACCAATCAATCTAGTAGAGGAATGCTATCTGAATTCAATGATACCTATAGATGTCAAGAAGAACCAAACCTCAGATTTAGCCTGTCACATAGCCAGGTGGCCTGCCTTCTCAAATACGACGGACGCCGTCCGTACCAGCCTGAGAGCTTTGATTGAAGAAACTTTTTGGTCTTAGGGCTGGAGGATGCTAGAGGCAAAGGATGTGCAACCTTGGGGTCAAGAGGCAAGCCAAGGCAAGTTCGATCTGCCTTGGCCAAGTAAGTGTATTCCGAAAGCCTCATGGAATGTCAAGAGCTTCTGAGCTTCCTGAGCTTCTGTACACCATGCCTTGTTTTCATAGCTAGGCAGATCACCTGGGTGCAATGCGAGCGCCCTCTCCAAGGCTCAGACTTTCCCTCTCGTCCCACGACATCTCACTTTGCACAGCTTAAGCTTTCTTGCCTGTGTGGATCCAATGCACGCAGGTGCGTGCCATCTCCTGGAAGGGTACTGCTGCCAAGGATTTGCAATCATTCACCATGTTGACGAACTTATATACATGCTGGAGTTCTGCCAGTTTCGATCGTGCCCAGGCAATGTCGCCACGTCTCGGGCCAAATGTGGTGAGCAGTGAATGTCATGCCCTTTTTGCCTCACATATTTTGATACATTTTGTCTCCTAAGTCCTAAGCGCATTTGTTTCTAAGACCGTGCAGCATCACCGTTCCGTCCAAGCATTGACGTACCTTTTAGGGCTTGGACCTCAGCAATACAGCCGCCACTAGCCTTTTTGGCGGCTCATGACCTGGGGGTTCAAGGCACCGAGTCCCAGAAGGAGAGAGCCAACTCCCCGAAGATCTGTGTGCCTCGCTTGCGTTTAAGTCGGATGCATTGCTGTATAGACTCAGACATTGAATTATTCATGACATGCCAGATGAGTTCTTTTCAAGGCATTCTTTTGTCCATCTTGCTAAGGCCAGGAATCCCACCTGCAGGCGTTGAGAAGTTCCATTGCCAATCCAAAAGCAGAATTCTATTTCTTTAAGGGTTGAAAGTTGAAAGTTGCCTTCCGACCAGGTGGGCCTTCCCTTGGCGACAGTCCTCTACGCGCCGGCGGAGCAAACGTTGCATGTGGTTACCTGCCTTGATTCTCTTGCTTTCGGCGATGCTTTTCCATATGAATTCATTTGAAACATGCAGCAAGCCGTACTGAAGAAATCTACGGATTCTTCACATGACGACATTTGAATTCCTTTGCGTGAAAGATGAATGTTTGGGACCTCAGCTAACTAGCTGATTGTATTTCACCGCGTAAGAACTAGCATTTCTTGCTTGAAGCTGCGAAAAAGGGTGAAAAAGGCCCGGGTGTGAGACTATGACCAGTATGTACGAGAAGCCTTTGATGGTGGGGACAGGACTTACAAACATAGAAATTGCACCATAGGCTGCACCCGTCTTTGGGTTCTTTTCCTCTTCTTTCTAGTTGTATACTTCAGAATGTTGCATGATATTGGCAAGCCGGCAAGCCTGCTTTCATCTATTTCTTTGTGATCTCCGTGGCTCTTTTGCTTTAGACCAATTTTTTTTTGGGAACAGAGTTGCAGTCACAGCACACGCACATTATTAAACGTCCAGAATCATCCACAAATCAGAGATCACTATATATCCAGTTGATCAAAATTATCATTTATCATGCATCACATCTCTTTACTTATGGAATCTGTAGTTTTTGTACATGTTTTATTGCAAGCTGGCAGGCTTTTCATTACTTCCGGTTATTTGGTGCACCTTGTTTTGTTATTTTTCGTTCCATGCAACATCAACAAGCAGCGGAGTGAGTTTTAAATCGATTTCAAGTGTGAATCACTGACTTTTGCACACTTAGAAACAGAAAGAAGGACATCACTGGTGGAGGGTAAAGGTTGTTTAAAAAAATCCCGCACCGAAATCAGCATGACCTCAGAGCCGCGAAATCTCGACCAGAGCGGGGTTGGATCCTCAGTGAGGGCCACCAGAAAAAAGGGCACAATGTCATCACCAGTGTCAGGATCAAAGGTCGACAAAGCTGGACAGCAGATCTTGTGTTCCTCAAAGATCACGGAACATTGTGAGCAAAACGACTCGGTGACAAAATTGTAAACATTCAATGTTCTCGTAAGAATCTCTAGACGATTGTCCCCTTTTTGTGGTACTGAAACCTTTCAGATTCCTGCCTTTGAGGTCACTTGCAAGATTTCCCGATGTTGTTTTGTTCGTCATTTTGAAGAGAAACCTTTCCGACTCCTAAGCGATCCTCAAAGAAAGACCTTGTCAGAAGAAACAAATCTGGGTATGTTTCAAACTTTGGCCCCCCAAAGTGGTCAAAAAGCACCCAGCTCTCAACCGATCTCAGCTTCAGCACACCTTGCACGCCCCATAAGTCTATTGCCCATGACATCATAGATCATCGTGTTGATTGTTCAAACCTACACCGTGGAACCCATGGAATGGTCCTATGACATAGAGCTACATCCAACTCTTGCGCTGCAAAAGACCTTCAAGGTTGTTCACTGAATCAAATGCACTTACTCGCCACTCTGGACCCAGTTTTCGCTTGCTCCGTGTGCCATGTTGTAAAGCACCAAAACACACCACAGATGAATTTTTTGAAGGCACCAAAAAAGGGTAGTACCTGTAGTTGGGGATTCACCATCACTTTCTATGTATACATTCTCATTTGTATCATCCATTATCTATAGTTTGCTTTGTTCGTCAACATCTTTCATTGCTCCAAAGCTGGTGGTGGTTCAACCAAGCAAACCCGCCGGATCATTGGAAGCAACCCGACGATGGCCGGTGAAATGAGCTTAGGTGCTAAAAAGTCCAACTCCGAAGCCTCGAATATCTTCTCTTTGCTGGAGGTGTCAGATGTATGCTGCGTTTTGCTGGGTGTGTGGACAGTTGGGTACCAAAGGAATGACAGAGTTCTCTCAAGTTGACTGATCCGTTGTGAAGTCAATCCTATCGAGATACTTTGACAAGACAAACTCACACAGCTTGTGTTCTTATGACACTCCGGGCACACTGGTATGGTGATATGGCGTAAGCCCAATGTACCATGTTGCATTGCGCTGGATTTTTTGCACGGATTTTGCGGGTAAGCAGAGGAGGAAAACTGACGAGAGGTCTGAGGGTTTGATTGTGTTAAGTGAGAGGTTGACGGCATGTTTCCCTCTGGCAGACATTTAGAGACAGGGTCATGTTAAAGTTGTTGTAGGTGGAAAAACATGGAACATAATGATGTTTGATCATTTTCGCTTAAAGGAATCAGACTATGGAAGGCGCCCCAAGAAGTTTGACTGGTGTCAATCAAGACCCATCCATTGACGCATGGATTCACTGGCTGCTTTTTGAAGCTCCTCTCAATGGTGAGCTTAACAAAACGGGGATGCGAGAATGTGAGATCCAAGATGAAGAGTTGAGCCAACGTTTCCATTCAAGATTTTCCATCACCAAGACTTCAGCACAATCCCAATTAACTTGCAGGAGTGAAACTGACGAAGCTGAGGATGCGGAGGATGAGGACTGAGTCTGACATTGTGCCGGCTCTGACTTGAGATGGGATACTGTGGCTGTGCAGTTTTCGTCCACAAATTTGTTGTCTATTGAACCCATAGTCCCAGAATGGAGTGTCTACGATTTAACTATATAACGTTTACCTCTCAATAATGAATACTGTACCCCCACAACAAAACAGTGTATATATATATATCTCATATATCATATATTACACATTATACATATTTTGTATTATGTAATTTGACAGCAAACCTCAAAACTGAAAACTGCACCTCGCGGCTGCCGACAACTGTTTTACCCAAACCGTCGCCACCAAAGCGGCGCTACGATCATCCTGCTACACAAAATTCGAACTACTTCATGTTGGGGGTTCTGCTCGGGTAATTCCTCCTTGTCAGCCTGCGACTTTGGTGTGCAGGAGCCTTTACAACCCACGGTTGCAGCCATGCCAAAGGAGAGCAAACTGCACGCGCACATTTCCATAGATACTTAGCCGCTGAAATACTGAGTCGCATTTTGAATTTGAGATCACGAGCGTCGGGAGCTAATGAGCATTCCGACAATCCAACTCTTGTAGGGCCTTGTAGGGTCTATACACATCACTAATCATCACTACTTCAAAGAGTTTCGGTGTTTCGGACAATCTCTAGGCCGTTGAAATCAACGAATTGTGTGTCATGGGAGCTTACATCCAACTCTTATACGGTGGATCTGTTGTGCAAAGCGAATCTTTCGCTTTGTCCAGCAAGCTGCCCGTGCTCTATCGAGAAATTGAGATTCGGAAAAAAATCCTTGGGATGCCAATGAGTCTGGCTGCACACGCACGACAGAAGTATTGGACAAACCAAAGGAGTTCGCTGCACAAGGCCAGGCGTTGAGAAGAGCCCTTTGCAAAAATCTCAGCGTTGGTCTGATATTTCACGTTTCTCCCTATATCTTGCCTTGACATTCAAAACATGTATGGAATAGAGGCAGGGGCTAGCAGCACCCTGCAAGTCTTTGAAGTAAAATCCGGATTGCCAGCAGCAAAACTTCTGCTATAGAGCTGAACGATTCCACATATTGCTCGTCTTGCCTGAAAGCTTTTTCGCCCCTGATCACGCTACGTACATACAGTTTGAGAGGTTGTAGTCTCTGCCAACGAGAAGGAGAAGGCAGTCCAGAGGGAAAGTCCAGATTTGAGTTGAGGACTTCAAACAAGTGCATAGTGAATGGGTTTTTACACGAGTGCACCATTCCTCACTAGGCAGGTATCAGTCCGACAAACTAGTAGCGAAATGCTGCATGAAGTGTTTGCATGGTCAATTTTGACGCAGGTATCCTCTTAAAGACAGTACGTTGCCGAGGGAAACAAGAGTAGTTATGCATGATATTCGACATTTGCGGTGGCTCCAAGCACAGTCGGAAGACTTCACTGATTTCGATCAGTGCGTTCTGAGACCCAGGGATAGAACGTGAGATTTTGTGAGCAAGAAAGAAGCCTGCAGTTTGTAGATGGTATTCATGCTCAATCGAAGAGCGGCAAATGCTTTTACCGAAGTCTCGACGACGCATCAAAAGGCAGCATGATGGGTGCATGCAATCATGGGGTGATGGCTGACAGCCCAAAGGCTCAGGCAAATTTATTTAAAACAGGCTGGCGCCTGTGGCCGCCGACCCGGGCAATTTCCCCGGGGCGGGGGTCGCGGTTGTCTAAGCCCATCGACCGGACACATATAGCCTAACCGTGCCTTTGAAGCCCCAGAAATCATGAAAATTATACTCTTGGTTTCCTTTTCTTCTAATTTTGAAAAAGCATTTTGCTATCCTTTTCCAACTGTATCAGATAGAGTTGGTTTGGATTTTGGAATTTGGATAGTTATGTTGCAATAGTAACTTAAACATGCATGTAAACACCTAGAAATCGTGTAAAGATGTGT
>DF242577.1:9014-40756 GCA_000507305.1 Breviolum minutum Mf 1.05b.01
GAGGTATAGTAATCACATCNCAACGACTTCCGGGTAGTTCAGAGAAGGAATTATATTCAGTAATTGCATCAGTTTCGTGAAAACTCGATCAAAGTTGCGATGCAAGTTGCGGATGATGGAAAATATTGAGAAAAACAAGCAAACCACGAATCAACTGCGGGCATAACCCTTTTTTTCGCAGCTATTTGGGGATTTCACATTTCACTGCGTGAGATCAAGAATAAAAGATGCCGATGTGAGCCTTGGCATCCATGACCCTTTTGTTGGCTTGTATTGGGGTCGTCTATGTGTTTTGTTGTTGTTTTTGTTGTTTCTGTCTCGGCGAAGCTCTCGTTTTCGCTAATTTTTGTTCCTGGTGTTTTGACTGGACGCCGCGGCCAAGTAAAAAAACATCAGGCAACTTGCTATATTTCAATCCATCTTGCATAATCTTACATCGCGAAGAAAACTTTGTGTTCAAATCTTTCAATAACATGGCAACTAATGGTCAAAAAACACAAAAACACCCCAAACAAAAAACCGTAACAGTCACCCAAAACACCCCAAACAGAACACCGTAACAGTAACAGTCACCCAAACAGAGAACACAAGACAGGTAAAAAACAGATTGCGAGGAAATGCTAAGAAGCGAAACACTGAAACGTGTTCGCCCCTTACACTCCGGTCTATCATAGTTGTTATATTGCTGGCTAGGCTTCACCAGTTTCACTGATTTGGCTCTTTGCTTTATTCGTTGCATGCTTCTTTGTTTCTATATACAGTGCACGCCAGACAAAAAATGTAAAATGCGGCATGTCTTGTACTGACCGGCTGTCAGAGTCCCTCGTACACCTGTTTGAACCAACTTGGTCCCTTGAATTGGCTTTGTTGTTGGTCCTTCATTCTCTACTCTCTCGCACAACAGACTTCGCTTTTTCAGTGCGGGCGATCAGACACCGCTCTAAGCAGATGTTTTGTTGTTGCTTGTTTGATTTGTAGGATTTGTTCGGAGTCGAAGCTGACCGGAAGAAACCCCAAAGAATATTAGCTCAAGAACAATTTCTACAACCGAAGTAGGTTGCATGCATTGTTCCTGCTTCAACATCTAACTATTTAGCCGTTATGATTTTACGTGTTTTTGGTTTTTGGGGCCCGCCTAGTTCATGTTGATGGCTGACTGTGCTAGAAGACTGTTTCAGAAGTGCTGTTTTAGAAGAGTCAAAAATTCTGTGTTGGAATCATACCTTGGAAGCAGAAAACAACTAGTAACTAGAGCAAAAGGAATCTGAGAGTTTGTTACGCTCGAAATGCATAATTATGAGTCCTGAACGCCAGTAGTCACTATTTCTGGGACTTGAAACTGAGAAGAATTTGTTGCTGTCAATACATCAGGGATGGAAGTCTTCCTAACGATTGGAACATTTTTTCGCAGAGGAACTGAGAGGATGGGGAAAGTTTCATAAGTTTTGCCGCAAGTGCAAATTTTGCAATTGTTCAGTAGCAGCTACCGATCTTATCTAGATCTAGGATAAAAGCCGCCAATGCGATGGGGCCCTGAGTGGTTTTGATGTGTTGTTGTTTGCTTGGGTTTCTTGTTTGAGCACGTTTTTGGTTTGCCTTGGTTTCATTGTTTCTGGGTCAGCAGGGCACTCCTTGTCATTACCTGCTTGGACGGTGGGGAGATCGAAGGCAAGAAAAACGCCCAGAAGCCACCCATTGCAAACCCAAAGAAGTCTTACTTGGAAATAATTGATTTTGCTTTCCCTGCAGCAGCTTTGGCATGTGGCTTTGGCATTTGGTTGTTGTGCATTGTTTCAGTTTGCTCGTGGGAAATTTTAGATTGAACTTCCATTTTTTTTTATATTTTATTTGAGCTTGTGGCCACATGACAGAAACAAATCTTTCTAAAGTGTTTGTTTTTGCAATCACAATGTAATTCGCTTGCATGTCTAAGTGTGTGTGGTGTTGGGAAAGAACAAACTAATTTCCTGCTCAATACAGCATCTGCTGGGTGTTTTGGGAGCGTGTTTCGGAGATGGAACGTAGCAGCAGGTAACTTAGTGCATTGCAACAAAGGAATCGTATCGCGCTTGCTGCTGTCCTTTACTATTCGTGTACAAATCATCCTTGTTAAATTCATTTTGGTGTCAGCTTTAGTTGCTCGTGGTATTGTCTCTCTTTGGAATCCAAAACAGTAGTTTGCTCCCACAAAAAAAAGATTTTGGAAGTCCAAAAATTACAAGAGAACCCAAATAAAGTTTGAAATTGGATGTTTAGTGCCAAACAAACGTCACACAAGTGTTATTCAACCTAGTTGCCGTCCGCACCTGTCAACACTTGAACATCTTGCACCTCTGCATTCTGCATTCCTCCTCGTCAAGAAGTAAGAATACTATCTCATCAGAGACACAAGTGTAAGTATCGAACAAGCTTTATTGTCGAAGATGTCAGAGAAAGGTTTTTGGGCAAAAACTGTGAAGCCTTTTTGTCGCGTTCTAAGCTGGAGAAGATATACGCAGCACAAACAGATTCTGGCTGTGTAGGAGACATTGGAGACTTTATGCATGGCTTGGAAATTAGAATGGAATCCCTGGGTGCTCTTGGATTTCTTAGGCCATTTGATACATGATACAATTGCTCCGGACCGCCATCGACAAACGAAAGTTGACTCGCACTATGATTCTGGTGAATTTCATTGTGAGCCTTTCATTTCAGGTGTGATTGGGTCATGGTTTTTTCTTTGAATTGAAAACCACAGAAACCTTCCTTTAACACCTCTTCAACTTCCATCAATCAACAGCACTCAAAGTGGCCAGGGTTTTTAAAACTGAATCAGATATTGCAAATGGCCACAACGCTCACAAGTCGCTTGTACTGAATTTGAAGGACTTTGGGCTCTAGAAACCAGATGACAGGAAAAACTCTGCACAGTAACATGGGAAGTGGAAACGTTACTCCCGACAAAAGTGCAGAATCAAAGTTGTTGATTGCTAGAAAGAGTGTCAAGATGGAGACTCCTTGACAACTTTGTTTTTTCAAGGTTTTGCTCTGCCACCGGTGCCATGAAGACTTGTTCGTTGTCGAGTCTTCCACTGTCCAAGGAGGCAGAGGAATGTTGGGAGCTTGTCCTTCTCACCCATTGTGAGTTTCGAGTAGGACAAGACTACCGTGATCTTGACAAAGATGGTCAAAAGAAGATGTTGGCTGCACTCAGCAGTTCTGTAAAGCATCGCCTTGTACATGCTTTTGGATCACTTGGAAAAAGGAAAGGGAACGGTCGCGCGCAGCGGGCTCGAAATCCTGGAAAAAAGTCTGCCAAAAAAGCACTGCCTTCAGATGATGGTTTGGAAGCAGCATTGCTGGCGAGTGGTATCCAACCATACATGCTGGAGGAACAGCATGCAAACGAAGTTCTGGAGTACATCCGCGTGGAATTCTTGGGCTCCTGGGGATTCCGAAAGAGGATTCCGAAAGTACATGTTGAAGAGTACGTTCCGAAAGAGGATTCCGAAAGGCTCTTGGGCTCCTGGAGTACATGTTGAAGAGGATTCCGAAAGACTCGTGGAAGAGAACGAACTGGAACATCGAGCAGAGAAGGATCCTGGCCTGAAGAAATTCCGAAACAACTGTCTGTGATTTGTTGCATATGCTGCTTTTTCCTGTACAGCTGAGCAGATTTGGATCCCAATCAGTCTCTTCTTCTCCTGGTCCTCGTCCTCGTCGTCAATCTGGTGGTGGTCGCCAATCTCTCTGGTCTCCCGGCGGCGGCGGCGGCGTCGGCGGCGGCGTCGTCGTCGTGGTTGTTGTCGTTGTGGTGGTAGTGGTAGTCGTCGCTGTTTCTTACTGTTTGTTGTTTCCACCAGCTCCATTCACCACTTGCCCCCATCTTTGCCTCGCGTACCTTTTCGCTCAAACAACTTCACTTTCAGATCCACCTCAACACTCCTACCACCTGTTACAAGTTCTGCTGTAAATCTTTTTGGACCTTCACTGCTGCAAATGGGTTGAAAGTTTTAGATTGATTATAGCAAAAAGTGTTGCGGTTCTTTACTTTGTGTCCCCCAATCCTGGTACTTGAGTCGTCACTTTTAGACTTGTTGACAAGGTTGGACCTGCACCGCATGATTTAATTTTGTGAGGATGCCGCCACGGGCTGTCTAGTACATTTCAGTTTTTTTTCGGCGATTGTTTTAACCTAATTATGTCTCCCTCAACGTTGCAAGTTAGGATGTGAAGAAGGACGGTAAGGTGCACTATGCCTCGACAAATACCACCGTGACGAAGTCCAGTGTGGAAAGCTCATGGCAGCACTTGAAGCCTCTTCGGATATCTGAGCTGAAACTCTTCCAAACTATGAAGGGCAAGCGTTTGCACTGCAAAGTTATTGGTCTTCCAAATCACAGGGTTGGAATCACGACTGTCATTCAAGACTCAGACAAGAGCGCACTAGTGTCTGGGCTGAGATTTCCACGTGCTGCATGTGAGTGTCAAAGTGTTCTATATTCCTATTATCCTATTATTCCATTTTCTAACTAGTCTTTTGTTTGATACTTAAGCAGCATTGACACCGCAAACGGTGGTTTGCTGCTGATGGCAATATATATGTATTTATATGTACAGTAATGAAATGTGCGAGTAAGGGAAGTGATGCTCTGTGCAGTTGAGGGCAATGCTTCTGCCAGCACTGCAGAGGATAATGAAGGACACAATGACGACGACAATGACAATAGTGAGTGGTGCCACGATGAGGACGAGGGATGAATGTTCATGATGACGATGATGATGATGATGATGATGATGATGATGATGATGATGATGATGATGATGATGACGAGGAAAGTGATAGACTAAAAAGTTTGTCTTTTCCAATACCGTCGAGGAGCATGACCATGATGATAATGCCGATGCCAACAGTATGAAGAAGAAGAAGAAGAAGAAGAAGAAGAAGAAGAAGAAGAAGAAGAAGAAGAAGAAGAAGAAGAAGAAGACAGAAGACAGAAGAAGAAGAAGAAGAAGAAGAAGAAGAAGAAGAAGAAGAAGAAGCAGAAGAAGAAGACGAAAACGAAGAAACAAAAACAAGAAAAAACGACAAAAAGACAAAGACGAAGACGCAGACGAAGAGGAGTAAGAACAAAGAATGATCAAGACATTGAGAAGACGGCGAGGACAAAGACAGTATGACGAAGACGGGGAGATGAAGGAAATGACCATAAAAACAATGAAGTTGAATATGAATGGTGACATTGATAGGGATGAGTGAGAGAACAGTTTCAAATGAGGAGGGGTAGCTTTGTCATGTTTGTGCCTACACTGATGTGCGTGTTGATGATGTCAACGCATGAAACTCACATTTCTACTTGGCCGGAATCACATTTCTACTTGGCCGGAACTCTCTCACGTTTGAAGTCCCAAGCCACAACACTTGGAGACTAGAATCAATGACCTCCTGACAGTGAAGTTCAAAACAAAGAGCATGGCATGAACCCTTGTTGTGAACAACTTGTTTTCCTTGGACCATTTGAAAAGTTTCTTGTTTGGAAAGATCTCCCTCAGCAGAGGTGTGTGGCATCTACAACTTGCCTGGGGTGATTGACCAGGCAACTGCAACGAAGGCGTTGCCCAGAGGGAGTACAGTGCCTTGAAACAAACTGCCAGTCATGTCGTGATTTTTGTGCGAATCTTGCGTTGAAGATTCTTTTCCATGGTGTTCCATGGTGTTATTTTGGCATCTCAGGTGATCATTGCAGAGCCGTTTTTGAAGATCATGAGCTCTGGTGATCGTGGCATTCGTGTTGATAATCCAGCTGAGATTCAGATTTTTTTGCCAGGGGTCAAGCCCTTGGTGGAGCTCCATGCTTCTATCGATGCAGCAGGTTACGGCGGTTCAGAGCCACAGACAGCTCCAGTTGCAGCGAGAAACCAGGGCAAATTGGCGCATGGCTTGCTGGAAGATTTCTGTGCACCTGGAAAGCGTGTGAAGGTCAAGGGCTTGACATCGAAGAAAGGATTATTGTTGAACGGAAAGCTTGGGGTCATAGCAGCTGAAGATGAAACAGATCTTGAACGGGTCACAGTTCAGATTGAAAGTGATACCGGAAAGCCTGAAACGCTGAGGGTGCGTCCATGCAATCTAGAGGCTGTAGCAGATTCTTCGATAGATGAGATTCTTAATATCAAAACAGAAGCGAATGAAGCTTTCTCCAGAGGCGATTTTGAGATGCTTGTGCGAATTCGTGGATTGAAGTTTTTCATGTCATTTTCCTAGTGCCAGTTTTATTTTTGACCAGTTAAAAGTTCGGAGTCAAGAATCAGCCGGGTTCCGGGGCTTACATTGCGCACATAGCGATCGCGCACATGGATCAATCATGATTGTAAATGCGCCACCACCATCGAAAGTGCATGATACCACCTGAAGGTTTTTCTGTCAATTGTTTGCTACGTATACTGTACATCCTTTGTTCCTATGGGAGAGGTGCTGTGTACCATTGGCAGTGGTGGGCGTGTGCTTCCCCGCAAGCAGATGCCGTAGTGCCATATCAACTGTATATTGCTGATGCTGTCTATATCTCTATATATATACGACGTATATACATTCGCAACATTTTGTGTCTAGCACGGTTCTTGAGGGCATCAACACATGCGATCAAGGATAGCTATTGAGGGATACCACAAGGCTATTGCCCAACTCTCTTGCAGCAGCTCTTCAAAAGCTCCTACAGAGCTCAGCAAATGCTTGTGCAATCGGGCCCTTAGCTTTTTGAAGCTGAAAAAGTGGGACTTGGCCATCACAGACTCCGAATCCGTGTTGGAACAAGAACCAGTAAATGCTAAGGCTCATTTCCGCCTTGCTTGTGCTTTGTTCAAGGACGGACATTTGGATAGCCAGGAAGCAGTCAGCAAAGTTGCTTTTCACGTCAGCGTAGCAATGTCTCTTCTTGCATTGACTGCGAAGATCGAACCTTCCATGAGCGAACTACTTGATGCTGTTAGGAGCAAGTCTGCCAAACCTACAGCAACTGCAAGCGAAATTCTAGCCGTTCGCACATCCTCTGAACTTCAGAGTGCTTTGTCGCGTGATGGAATCAAATTCATTGTGCTCTGTCCGGGACAGTACACTGGGTCTTTCTTGCTTTGTCGTGACATGACAATGGTGGGCTTGGGTCAAGTCACATTCTTGAAAGGGTATGATCACACGATCCTGGTTGAGCATGGTCGAGTAGACTTGAGAAACGTGCGCGTGACTGACGGGCCGAAGTATAGGCCTGGCCGTGGGGCATTCTGTATAAGTGGCCCTACATCCTGTCTTTTCCTTTCAGACTGCATTGTTGAAGACAGCTGTGAAGTTGGCTTGATTGCAGGTCTTGAAGGCCGTTGCTTCATTGATTCGTGCCATTTCCGGAGGCTTGGCAGACAAGCAATAGAAGTTCGAGAGATGGGGCAGGTAGAAGTTCGCCGTTCAAATTTTCAACAGGTTTGGCAAGGTGTTTGTGCTTATGCTGGTGCACGAAGTGTTGTCATGGAGGATGTATTGGTCGACGGTGCATTTAATGAAGGTGTCTTGGCTTCAGGTGATTTTAAGAATCTTGAGACCCAAGAACTGGAGAGATTAGAGCCAGGCAAAGGCAAAGCGTCTTCTCGAAGGAAAGATTGGAAAGATGGGGCGGAGGCATCAAAACTAGCCCATTCTCGTGCGAAGAGGCTAGGCTGGAATGGCCGGCTGACATTGACCATGTCAAAATGCACCATCAGGAATGCGCGTGGGTTGGCTTGCAGCATAGATGAGGGCTGTGCTGCAGTGTTGACTTGCTGTTCTTTGGAGAACACTCTAAAGGGCACCAGTAATCCTTGGCCTGGCATTGGCATGTTGATCAAGGGCGGATCGGATGTAACCATCAGATCCTGTCGTGTGTTGAAGAACAAAGTTGGTGTCCAAGTTGGCTTCAACTATGGTGGCAATGTTGTGGTTGAAGAATCAATTTTTTCTGGGAATCTCTTGAAAGATTTGCTCGAGGAGACACTTGAGACTGATACTGACACGAAGAAGTTGAAAGGCTTTTTGCCCCAAACCATGTTGGAAAAAGTGAAAGCTGAGCGCATGCTGCATGAAAAAGCAGGTGCCTGGAGTTCAGCAACACCAATAACCAAGATCCGCAATCGATTCCTTTCCAGATCAGAGCGGATTCCTGAGATTGAAGAGTTGAAGTCTGCCTCCATGGCTGCTCCGCAACAACCCTTGCCACAAAAATTGGCCTGGGAGGCAGCTGCCCGAGGGCGGTATTCTTTGGCCACACCTTGCCCTTGTGGCTTCTCCTGCACAGAGCTGGGCAACAGTGCTGAATGTGGTCAAGCAGGGCTTGGCAATCATGTGGATTATCCGCCTTTGATGTGCTTGCCGTGTAGTGAATCTCTGGAAGCGAAGCAAGACGATGCCAACGGACAATTCTACTTTCTGGATGGCAGGGTTCCCTTCCGACACTGGTGCCTTGTTGGTGAAATCAAGGCAGTGGATGTAGCTCGTGGTGCTGATGCACATTCCTTCATGGCTGCTCGTGGTAGTGATGCAGCCAAAACTATCAAGCTGCAGACAAAATTTGCAGGGCCTGGGGAGGTTGACGTGGAGGTCTTGCTCATGTTGGAGGACGCCTTACCTCGTGGAAGCGCTGCAATTGAGAGCGGAAATACCTTGGCCATTTTGTATGCAGAAGCTCATGACATCGACATCACCCGGGGAACCGGGCAAGTGGTGGTGGCAGACAACTCCTCGATCTATGCCTTCGCGGCTTCATTGGATCAAGTGGTGGGGCAGAGTGCTCAGTTTGCGAGTAGTGATGGCAACGCCAGGTGTGGCCATTGTGGCAACTTGCAACAAACTCCAGCAATTTTTGCGTGCCTTGTTTTTCCACCTTACCTGCGCGTAGCTGTTGAAATGCCTAATTAAAAAAACATGCTGCCTACTCACTACTCACCTACTCTATATCTTTGCGAGGAATGCGATAGCAAGTTTCCTGGCAAGGGTCTTCGTTCGTAAGCGAATCAGAAATCAATTTTGTTGACCCTCCTGCTGACGTCTTTTTACGACAGATGCTTGGATACCCGGTGTTGATTGGAATCGATAAATTTGTTGGATCATTTGGGACATACTGAATCCGTTGTTTCACACTCCGGCTATTTTCAAGGTGAAGATGCATCCGCTTCATCCCAGCGATGTCGCTCTTGTGGTATCTTGCCAGCTTAAACCCCACCTAACAAAGCTTTGCCAGCTGAGTATAGATGGAGAACCAACACCCTTTTAACGCCTCCAGTGATCCAGCATGAGGTTTCCTGCACTTTGTAGGGGAGGAGGAGGTTGTAATGATTTTCAATCCTTGCAAATAACATGACTGTTTATTGAGTGGGATGTGGCTGCGATGAGGTAAAGACCTTCATACCAAGCCTTTTCCACAGACGGCTATGCTTCAGCAGCTTGCCACCGCAGATTTTCGCAGCTTCACCTCTCGCTACAGCTTCAAAGACTGGGCAGCAGGAGCATCAGCGAAACTGACCATTGATGCCATAGCAGAGACAGTTCTACACATGCATTACAACTTGGACAGTAGAAGCAAAATTCTGAAGCTGATGTTGCTTTCCCACCTTTCCTAAAACTTTTGCTGTTCCCTCTAAGTTTGCTTGATAGACCTTGCGCAGTTGCCAGTCCCATCTTCTAGCGCTTGCAGGCCTCCCTGAATGGTTTTCTGGTCTAGAAGTTGCAGAAGTAGCAGGTGAAGGAGGCCCTGATGCGAATGAGCCACAAATGACGGCGCAGCCTTCGCGATCTGCAGATGAATGGTGTGAGTTATTGGATGTCGCGGTCAATGGTGAGCTGACCAATGTCATTGCTGCCATTGAGGAGGCGCTCCAAGAAAAGCGTTCAGATGGCTCATTCGTTTTGAACAAGAGCAATGGGCGGAACAAGCTGCAAAACAAGTTGAAGCGAGCCAAGGGGCGAAATATCACAAAAGTTGAAGAATCAAAGGAATCAAGCCCTGAGCTTGACCATCTCGCTAGGCAGGAAACATCTGAAGCCAAAGTGGAAGACGAAGTCCTTGAAGACCACGTTGAGAATATTGCAGGTTTGGGAGAGATGGATTTGGATGGATATCATGGTGTTCATCGCCTCCCAAAGATTCCCTTGTTGCCTTGGAAAGTGTTGGACAGATGCAAACACCGCTCTCATGTCTTCGTGTCAGGGCCCGAGCTCCCTACTGCCTGGCCATATCCTTGGCCGCGTCCAGACAACGTGCCATGGTGCACCAGTATGAAACCCATGGCATTTTGCACCTTGTTTGAGATATATAAATATTTTGTTTTTTTTTGAAATTCTATTTGCTTCTGATGGTGGTTAAGATCAGATGCTTCGTTTGAATCTTGCTGGTAATACATCACTGCAATTGCTTTCCATGGCAAAAACCCGGCAAAACGATTTTGAGAGATTTTGAATTGTTTTAACTTTAACCATTTTTATGGATGTTTGTGCGACACAACGTCCACTCCACAGCATGGTGTATTTCCGGTGCTTTCCCATGGCAATTTGTTTCGAAATCCTAGGTGGAGACTTCAAAGAAATCTCGCGACACGAGAAATATCGGATTTTGAGTTGTTGGGGGCATCACCAGACGCGTCCTGGTCATGAGATTCCCAGGATCACAGGTAGCTCTGAAAGGATACTTGGCTGCAAGGGTGCAAACTCTGTGGTTTGAGGCTGATTTCCTTCGATGATGTGATACGTGTTGGTTTGGAGTTTGGAATATCCTCAACACATTCTGTTTACAGGGATGGTAGTGTGCTACCAGAGTGAGCAGTAATACAACCAATTCAACCGAGCACAATTTCAGTTGTTACAAGCTAGGAACCGATTTTGGCAGTCTTGTGCAATGTTTCCATTAGAATCAAAAGAGACTGAAGAGCGACCTCTTCGTAAAATAATGATTTGACCAAGTCAATCGAGAATCTTGACCTCATCAATCATGTGATGCGGTCTTGGAATCGCATCACACAGCCTCTTCAGCCACAAATTTGGGTGGACAGTTGAGGTTGTGGAAAATCCGCCCGAATGACATTGCTTGTAGCCAAGATTCCATTGGCAAAAAGTTTAAAGATGGACAGTCCCTTGAAGAGACATTGTCACAGCTACGTTCTGGTCAATGCAAAGTTGATGACATTGAGAGGATACAGATTTCTTGGCACAGCCATGACCCAAAGTCCCCTGGGCAACCCCGTTGGTGGACTTATACGGGGAACAGAAGACTCTCTTTGTTTCAACGACTAGAAGACGAGGGTTGCCTCGAGTTTATTGTAGCCCAATGGGTGAATACACCAGTCCCAGAATGGCGGATGACAACAAAGAAACCAGGTGTCAGGCCATACGTCCGGAAATGAGCGTATTCAGTTACTCGGTTGAAAAGATTGCGATGTTTCGTCGTCACCAAAGGGTTGTGGACAGCTTGTACGAATGGAATGGAGTCATGAATGCAGGAAGGAATGTCCTACACTTGAAATAGGTTTCCTCTTGTGATTTGGCTCAAGTGAAAAATATGACAATCACATCTCTCCTGGAGGATAGTGCATGCAAAACATCTCGCCTGTGACTTTTAGGTGCCATCCCTTGCTGCATCTTCCTTCCGCACAACAGGGTGCACCAAGGGGTGCCTTGCGGCGGGTCAGATTTCCGCTTGCAGCCGGGATTGCCGTGTGTGCATCTTGGGTGAGATCCAAGTCAAGCTGCCATAGAAGGCCGATGGGAGCTCTAAATGCAACACCAAAGAGTGAAGCGAATGGAGGAAATGAAACTGTCAGTGCTGGGGAGTTGTTTTTATACGATGAACAATTTGGATATGCTGCTTTTGAAGCTGGTTTTTCACGCCTTGAAGGCTCCAAAGCTTTGGTTTGCATCGGAGGTTTGACCGATGGCTTGTTGAGTTTACGATATTTACCGTCCCTGGCGACTGCTGTGAAGCGATGTGGCTGGCGCACCTTTCAACCGGTTTTGCAAAGCAGCTACCGCGGCTGGGGTTTTGGAAGCCTTCAGGATGATGCTGCTGGATTGGATCGACTCTTGTCGTTTCTGTCTGCAAAACGTGGGATTTCGGAGGTCGTGTTGTTGGGATCTTCTACTGGATGTCAAGATGCGGTCCATTTCTTAAAGGTTGGAACAAGAAGAGATTTGATTCGTGGGATTGTTCTGCAAGCTCCTGTGAGCGATCGGGAAGCATTGATGGTGGAAGAACGTAGTGAGGAAGAGCTGGCATCATTAAAATACTTCAAAGAGTTGGCTTCTCAAATGATGCTCGGCATGGTGCAATCGTTTTTTGTCCAAAGTAGCCTATCAGCGCATATACTGTATCCGATATCCAATGTGTGTATCATACGCAGTCCTTTCCTTGTCATGATTCATAGATATTAATAGTATTTGATCCATCATCTTGTTCTCTCATGGATTCCTGTGGTGCAGAGCATCTCATCATTTTACCAGTTTTGGGTTTGTATCTAGATGATTAGATAGTTCCTCCTCAAGCTTCCTGCAACGAAGTTGGCTGTGTTTGTTGTGCTATTTTTGAGTTGTCAAGTTGTGTTAGTCTCAGGATATCAGAGGGGAAGGGAGAAGAGCCTCTTCCCAGAAGTGCTTGCCAGCTTTTTGGACCCCCAGATGTCATCACTGCCTATCGCTTTGATTCTTTGACACGGCGCCTAGCCGATGATGATATGTTCTCCTCAGATTTGACGGAAAATGAGCTCAGAGAGAAACTGGGACATGTGAATGTGCCATGTTTGTTGGCCATTTCTGCGGATGATGAATATGTTCCTGCCTCCGTGGATTCGACTCTGTTGAGTCATCGCATGGCTGATGCCATGGCTGTAGCACCCACCAAAGGGGCCAAGTCGGTGATTCTGGCAAGTGGTGGCCATGGGGTTCGCAACGCAGAAGGTCAGGCACAATTCATCAGTGTCTCAGCAGTGATTTTAAGAGATGCTGTAACAGTAACTTATACAAGCCTCACTATGTTGTACAACATCTTTTCACCAGTCCAAAATGACAACCAAAAAAACACCTGTACCTCTAAAACGGGTATGACAACCCAAAAAAAACACCTGTATCTTTCCAGGGTTTTTAACACCCTCAGACAACCAACAACCAACAACCCCAAGGTGCAGTTAGTGATTTCCTTTCATCCTTGGATCATACCTTGCACCGTTTGGACTGGGAGACGACCTTGGCTACCGATCTCCTGGAACGGTTGCCATCGCGGCGTGGACCTGGACGTCCCTTGCTGGTGGCGCTAAGTGGGATGCCAGGTAGTGGGAAGTCGACGACCTCCGAAATCTTGAAGCGTTTGTTGCATCCACAGTGTTTCGTGGTGCCCTTGGATGCTTGGATTTTGCTTGGAGTTTTTTTTTTTAAAGGGTTGTCAAGGATAAAAGTGGTGAATTTTTTTGGAGTGAAAAAGGATGACTTTTAAAGAATGTCGAAGAAGTGTTTGGGTGTCTTTTTTGTGTTGTGATGCTGGAAACTTCAACAAGACTTTGCAGCAGTATTTTTGCATAGGTGGATGTTAGGAAGTCACGTAATTTCTGAGTTGAGCATGTCAATGTGAGAAAGTCAGAGGTGAGAACATGACTGATTCCGAGTCCAACATTTCATAGACGAGCAAAACAGCTCACCAAACGTGCCTTTGTTTGTTGCCACGTTTGGTGCCTCATCTGAGGATGGTTTCCATCTCCCCTTGTCGTCCTTGCGCTCAAGGCCCGATGCGACAGAAGCCATCTATCGCCGAGGGGCCTTGGACACCTTTGACCCTGACGCCTTGCGGGAGAAGTTGCTGCAAGTCCTTGAGGGAAACGAAGCAAGTGTGAAGTTTCCAGATTTTGATCATGCTTCTTGGCATCAACCGGAATGATAACAAGTGTATGATTTCCAGGTATGATTTCTATTTTTTGTGCTAGGGAATGTTCAAATGGGACGATGAGATCATGGCTTCCTAGCTTGATCATGTCTTCATGACTTGTATCGCCACTTGTCGCCTCAGGCTGAAGGTGATCCAGTGGATGATGCATTGTGCTTTGAACGAAGTGTTCATCACATTGTTTTGGTAGAGGGTTTGTACCTCTTGCAACAGCAAGAAGGGTCTCTTGCCTGCAATGATTTGCCTGAAGATGTTGCTAACAAAAAGGTTTAGGCTATAGGGAATCTCTTTTACTGTAATGCCTATGAGATTGTTGCCACAGACCCCACCTCAACATGAAGAAAGTTGTTTGAGACACTGCCTGGCAGCATTTAGATTTCCAGAGGTGGTATGGTTTCCCGAGGTGGTCGGCGTTGGCGGATCTTTTTGATTACAAAGTCTATTTGGAAGCAGATCTGGAGGCTGTCCAACCTTGCTTGTAGACATTTCTAAACTGCCTACAAGTTGATTGGAGTTCTAATTTTTGCATTGAATTGAACTCCACTGTTCTCAAACTGGAATCTGACTGCGACAGAGTCATCTCATCAAAAAAACTGTGTGTATATAAAGCCTCCAGGAATGTATCGCGCGAGTGAAGGAACGGAACAAAGCAATTCCAGGCGTGGCCTTCCATTTGATCTCTCAGCCACCACCTGAGTTTCATCCCATCAATCACCAGGCTACACGGCAGAAGAGATCGAACGTCGCTGTGACGTGGTGGATCGTGCCAATGCCAAGGCTGGATCAAAAAATCAATGAAAGAATGTTGAAAGAACATGGGTAGGGGACAAGAGATGAAACTTCTATCTCCATGTTGACCTGCCAACAAAAAGGCCCCTTCCCCAGCCACAGCTGACTTATTGAAGATACACCTCAGGTGGTCCAATCCTCTTTTGAGCGTGCTGATTTGGTGGTGCGAAGCCGTCATGTGAGCTGATCCAAAAGTTGAGGGTGCAGTTGTCGGATGGTTTGAGCAGAGATGGGGTGATTTTCTATGGCATTTTGTAAGAGGTTTCTTTGGGGGTTGTCTAGTTGGTTGGCTGACTTGATTGTAATCTCTGCTCATCTCCCAAAATGGTGTGATACAAATATCTTTATCACTCGAGAGAAATGAGAATAATGTTGAAACATGTGACACCACAAGAGTCTGCACTGTACTGGATTATCGGCGGTAGAAGCATGGGCCGAATGTTTCATGGAAGTGCATGATGGGTTTCAAGTTTTTGAACGTTGAGAGATGGTTTTTGCATTGCAGCTGCTTCTCTCCTACAGGCGGAATAGCAATAGCATCATCTTCAAGCCGGAATGACTGTTTGGCCAAAGCACCTGATTGTGGCCAAACATTTGAGATATCTTACTCTGATGGATATGTATATAAATGTGCGAGCTTACAGAATGTGCGAACCGATTTGAAACGCTGCATGGCTGACCCTTGCTCCTTGGCAACACTACCTCTTGCGAGTCTAAGACGCTTGCAAGATGCCCTTTTGAAAGCCTGGGAAGTGAGGAAGACATGGTTGCGGCAGCATGGTTTGCTGAAGACATCCAACAGTTTAGATTTTGCTCGTGCCCTGTGGGAAGCATCATAACGCCTTAGTAATGGTTAGCTTGTCGTTTTTGATTCCTTTGGTTTTTTCTTTTTCGCATCTTGTTCCGATGTGGGGGCCTTAGATGCATCTCTGGGCATGAAAGCACAGCTTGCGCTGGGCCGTTCATGGCCACTAGCAAGTCACCTTCCAGGTGCACCAGCCTCGGGCCTCACGGAAAAAAAAAAAATCGATGTTTCCAAAAGTAAAGCTATTAGTGTTGTGATTTAGGATGGCTACATTGTAGCATCTTCGAAATCCTGCCACGCTTCTAGATTACTACTAGACTACTAGAGTCTGCCATTTTTGGACACATCAGCTGCCATGGCGCGTCAAAGAAAAACGCAAGACAGCACAGCTTCTGAACCAGCCCAGCGTGGCACAGGCGGGAGCTACACAGTTGAAATTTTGGACATGAGAGTTTCGGGGAATGGAAAGAGAGTCTCGACATCATCGATGTGAACCGAAAACCATCGATTTTAGGCTACATTGTTACCTGAATTTTGAGAAACTGCCCGACACTTTTGTACCATTGGCTACATGATCAGAACCTACAATTCATTATGATGTTGTTTCTTCAATCATGGCATCACGGATCATCACGGCCAATTGAAGTGTCGACAAGAACGGGCAGAAAAGCGACTTTTTCGTTGCCCACGTGTTGGGAAACTCGACGCAAGGGCGGAAGGCTTCATCCTTTTGGAAATGGAGTTGTGTTGTGCCTGGGCCTTTTAAGATTGCGTTTTGTATGCTTGAGTGCGTTGAATCAAGGAAAGCAAGCAGAGAAATGTTTTGGGAGAAGAGTGGTTTACGTTGGTTTATGCCGGAATTCAAGCTTTTGGTGCAATTTGTGGCAGTTGATCTCTGCTTCTTTGGGATCTCTAGGTGTTTCCTGTTCCTTTGATAGCATTTGCAGAGGTTCTCTTGGGCCTAACAAGCCTTGTTGCAGTGCTGCTGCTGGTTTTTGCTCCTGATCCTTCCAGTGAGCTTGTTGAGCCTTGGCATACTCTGATGTCCATGATATACCAGTATGTTTCAAAGGAGAGAAGCTGAGAAGGATATTAATATACTAATTACTATGTACAGTTACATACAGATACATAGTACGTATACATATATATATGTAAATATGTATATGTATATACATATTTCATGTAGACTGTACTATTGAGTTACAACTGCACTCTTCAAAGGGAGGCTTAATAGCCTCCGTTACCACCCATTGATTTCGACCAAGGAATCGCCGAGGGGTGCGCCCGATCAGGCGTTTGCGAGTGCTGCGATTCCATTAGTGAGAGACTTTGTGAAGTCCAACTACAAAGACTACAAGAAAGGAAAAGCCGCTTGGATGATCAAATTTGATGATTGATTTTTTTTACATGTAAGATGTCTGAAAATGAAAAGCGCTAACTTTTCAACAAGTTTTTTAAGACAGGATAATTAAGCATATTCATTCACACAAAACATTGACAGGCAGATAGGCATCAGTTCTTGCTGGCATTACAAGGCAAAAAAGCTAATATACAATGTGTGTGAATATAATATCATGTAATGACATGCTGTAGTATGATAGGAAATTAAATTCAGATTGAAACGTATGATTTGATACTAGTACGCTCGCAAAATTTTGGCAGACTTGCAATTCACAAGCTTTTGCCTTTGAATCCTTGCCTTCAGGTGACGTTGCGACACCTGAAGCAGCACATCGTTGACGTGAGCAGTTTGGGTCTTACATACGAGGACCTGTCAGGGACATGGCTACATGAACTGGATGCCTTCTAATTGGTCACAAATCCGAAGGACTTGCGAGATGATCGTTATTCTGCAGTCATTGAAGATGAAGTGGACGCCATTGTGGGCAGATGTAATGGTGGGAAGACGCTTGGAGATGGGATTTCATGAGATAGATGATGTTTAAATGAAAATCATAACAATGATCAAGAGTTCAAACCCTTTCTTCTAGGACCTGTGAGTTGTGTCGAATCAATATTCAATCATATAATTATTGGACACCGGATGTTTCCGCTCCTTTAATTTTTTCTGCTCGTTGTGTGCTTTGCCCAAGGAAACCAGTCGCCTGTGTAGACGACACGTAGCGGCTCCTGAAAAGAAATCGCTGTCGTGTTGCTATGGGAGATGTAAAGATTAAAGGCATTGGTGTTCACTCCTGTTCAGGGGGTTGTTGGAGTAGGGACGTTTTGAAACTGACTGAGACTGATGCTGGCACAATTTTCAGAAAATGTTAATTTTGTTGAGATAGATGTTGCAGAAACTTTCAAGTCAGGGAAGGACGGACTCAAAGAGTTTGGAACGTGTGGCTCAAGTTCATGAAGTTCTTGTTGAGGTCAGATATGGTCATTTCTTTCTAAGGAAGAGAGCATGCAGCATGTCAACCCTCCAAAAACTCAAGTAAACATAGAGGGCGGGAGCATGAACGCACAATCCCCCTTAAAAAACTTAGACTTTCTGATTCCAACCCACTCTCGGCAAAACCTTCCTTTGCCATGCAGCCCTTTGGTTAGTTTCTTTGCATCCTTGCGGCAAAAATTCATGTCCATCATCGGACGCTTCCGTTTGATTGTGCCGGGTGCGACGGCCAAAGCGGCACCCAAACTGGGGCAGGCATTGGGACCCTTGGGGATCAACATGGTGACCTTTTGCAAGGACTTCAATGCCCGCACCACCAAGGTACGTCCTGAGGTGCCCATCCAAGCTACCTTGGTGCCACGGACAGATCGTACCTACAAGTTTTTTATTCGTTCGCCCATGGCACCGTGGTTCCTCCTGAGGGTAGCACGATTGCCGAAAGGAAGTGATTTTGGAAATGGTGCTCCACCCGTGGGGAATATCACTTTGAAAGAACTGTATCACATTGCCAAAGCTAAAAGCATGGATCCGCAGTTCATTGGAATACCCACCCGAACCATTTGCTTGTCGTTGATGCGCACTGCCAAGCAGATGGGTATCAAGATTACCAAAGATTTGCAGCCTGAGTTTGCCAAAAGGAATGATGAGCCGGTAGAAGGCCTGGAGGAAAGGAGGAAGCAATTGCGATTGCTCAACAAAGCCTCCAAGAAAGGGAAAAAGAAGTGAGAAAGAAGCGAAATGGCTGAAATGTGGCCCAGATGCATTCATTCATTGATTCATTGATGCGAGTTCAATTTCCAATCTGCTCCACTGGTCAAGCGCTGCTACTTCAACGAGCACCGTCAATCTCTCGTGCCCTGGTGAATGTCTCTGGGTATTGTGACGTGATGCGAAAATCTACTGTGCATTTGCCAGGGGGGAAAAGGAGTGGGCCTCGTTCATCGCACCAACAAAAACACACGTGATCCACCTTGCCGCATGTTTCAGAGCTGCTAAACAGCTTGTGGTTTCTTGCTGTGGGTTTTCAGGTGAGTTGGATCAGATTAGAGGCGCAGAATATGTCAGAAAATTGATGAATCCGTTGACTCACCATTCAAGGCTTCCTTCCTCTCCATCTCTTCGTCTCTAATCCGTTGATGCTGGCTGATGAACAGCTTGGACTTGATGTCAGGAAGAGAATCACAATTTTTGTGTAGCTATAGGCAAACGGCTATAATTGCCCTGGTCACATATGTATGTCAAATGCAAATAGCTATATATACAGGAGAATCCAACATATCATATCCTTACTTGGCAAGCAGATTTGAATTCTTTCCAATGATTAGATTTTCTTTCAGTGGTGAAGCTAAAAGAGATGTCCATTAAGTCATCAGAAAGCCTTGTTGAAAGCTTAGTTGACCTCTGGAAAAAGCCATGGCTTCGACTGTAGAGGTGTGCTTCGATCCGAAACGGCATGGGAGTGGGAAGTTTACAGGAGATTTCCACAAACCATTCTTGACAGCACCTTGTGTTTTGAAGTGGGCCAAGGGGGTATTTTTGTTGCGCTTCTTCAATAATGGCATTTCGCAAACATGAACCATGGGTTGCTTTTCATTCTGCAATTGCCTCATTTTTTTTTACACTTTGCAACATACATAAACCGCAGAATACGTCGATAACTCATCACCAAGAGCCCAGCTTGTGCCACGGTTTTGTTGGTGAAGCTCCTTTTGCCCGGTGGATGACACTAAAAGGACCCAGGTGGCTGTGGCTCCATCATAAGGACACTAATTTCGAAGTGAGATATTAGGGATCATATATGAACATATTCAGTTTTGGTAGGTCCACTTTGGGGGGTTCAAGAATTTTGAGCCATTTTTTAAAGGGATGATGTCCTGGTCTCCCAAGCAGGCCTTGGCTGAAGAGGTTCGAGTGCAACGAGATGCCGTGGGTAGCGATGTGGGAGTCTTGGCGCGGATTCGAACCGGAAAGATGTCTGATCCCAAGAAATCCACGTGTTGCTCCATTTGTAAGCTTAGGTTCATCCGCAACTGGGCGTACCTTGGTTGTAGCCTCAGGTTGATTGTTCGGGAGATACCAATCGCTGGTTGGAAACCCCCCTGTTTCTGGTCCATTTCGCCCTGTGGTTGTCAGGCTGAAGTATGGTTGCGCCCTGCTGCGGGAGATTGAAGCACGTTCTGACCCTTAATCTGTTGCCAGTTTGATACCGGAATTTTTGGCCAAGAAACTGACCTTCACCTTGGTCCAGGTGTGACTGGTGGCAGAGATAGTGGAGGATCTGATGAGGCAGGGGTTGACCTTCAGCTTATTCGATGACCGAGATGCAAAACCGCATTGTTAAACGACCTTAATCATGCTCCTGCAGATTTTTTGAGTCTAATCTCTTCTTCTTGACTGCCTGATTGTCTTTCAGATTCTCTTGGCTGATATGGATGCACCCGATGTTTGTGTGACACTCAGGGAGATGTTACCAGTTCTTCATCACCAACTGTAGCATGTGACCCATGAAAACTTCAACACATTGAGGTGAGAGGTACGAGGAGATCGAGGACGACTTGGAAGTCGTAAAGTGCTTGGTTTATTGGAAGTCACATGCTGGCAACACCCCTTCAAGATGTGTTTCCTCTTAAATAAGATTTGTGGATAGGCCAGGTGCATGGTGCATTCCACCGATGGGATCTGTCTTCAACTTGACCTCCTGAGGCGTGGGAAGCTCTAGAGACAGCCAGGTGCAGCAACCTGATATTACCAGCTGGTATCAGCAGAGCTGGCACCCCGTGTTTTAGTGGCGCATTGAATATCTCAAGACGACGACAATGATGATGATGATGATGATGATGATGATGATGATGGTTTGCAATTATAGTTCCTCAGTTAATCTCATCATCCACTCACCAAAGATCTGCAATCTTCATGAGTGAAACCGCCAGGCGGTGCCTCGAGCAACAGGCAATGTGATATGATATGTCCAAGAAATTTCCAACAGGACCCATTGAACGGACCCCTCAACCTGAGTGTATCCAACAGCTCTAGCAACTTACTGAGGGGTCCGTAGGTAAGGTCTCATTCAATTTTTGATGGAATATGTCACGTGTCCCAAGTGAATGCCAGATACCGCTGCAACCCGTGTGTCCCTGAGCGTTTTCGAAGGCACCATCATTTCCGCTGGCTCAGTGTCACCTTCGCCTGGCAGATCTTCTCTCTCTTCAGGTGAGATTGGGACAAGTTTATTTTTTCTGGGGATCAAGGGAAACCAATGCAAGGTAACAATGTAAATTATGTAGATTTTGTTTGAAAAGGAGACTGAAAATGAAAGTTTTGTTTTGATTTTGATATTGTGCTCCTGTGAATTATAAATATTCTGTAGCTTCCCATGTGAAACTGCCAGTTTTTCAAACATGTTATATATATTTTTTTCAAGCCGGAGAACTATGATTTTTTTCAGGTACACCCCTTAATCTTCACAAGGTCATGAAATGGAAATGTCTTGGAGATAACCGTTTTCCAACTTGGTACGGTCTTGCAATTTTTTCTTCAACAACTCCAACTTCCAGGGCCACAAATCCATGGCTGTTGAAGAGCCATCAGCTCAGAGGTGAACATCTGTTGAGATTTTTTTTGATGCTCCCCAAAGTTTCTGTTCATTTCCACTTGGATTTGTTTTTTTTAATTTTGTGGCCTTGTAATTATTGGATTCATTGTGGAGTTTGATTTGATTCATTTTGATCTACTGTAATGGTTTTAATTCATGTTTAATTGGCTTAGATAAGTGAATCAAGGGAGTGAGGTGGCCGAATCTGTTGCACTTTTTGGTCTTTTAGATCTCAGCAACTGTGCCAATTTGAGACTTGAATTCAGATGCGAGAATGAGAGTTCTGTTTTTTCAACTAGGATTACGAGGTTGGTGCATCACTCTTGGTATTTCCCACCATTTGAGAGTCGAAAAGCTTTGGCATGCGAGGTGCCAAAAAGCAATTCCATACTGCCAAACAGATGAAGAGAAGGTGCCCCATGATGGGTGCCATTGAGTGCATCTCTTCAAGAACATCTGTAGAGTTTGCCCGCGGTAAGTTTCAAGCTTTCTCTTCATACTTGGAGATTTGAATACATTGTGATTTTGGAACCTCTTGAAGTCGCATACTACTGGTAGTTGACCCAAAAAAGAAGCAACCAACTTGATATTATCATCCACCAATCAAAGGTGTTTTTCTTCTTTTCACAACCAAACTCATACATCGAAACTTGCGGTGCTTTTTTTTGGCGAGGCCTTTGTACAAACACATTTGGCCACTTTGGAGTTGTTGGCCAAAGAGCCAAATTCGGCTGGGGGACTCAAGGATCGTAAAGTTTCTGCTTGCGTTGTTGTTGTTGTTGTTGTTGTTGTTGTTGTTGTTGTTGTTGTTGTTGTTGTTGTTGTTGTTGTTGTTGTTGTGGTTGTTGTTGGCCGAAGTTGCAGCTCAATGTTTTGTTTGTGGAGATCTTTTGACGCATGCTGCATGAGTTTTTGTTGGGCACCGAACCACTCGTTACAATTGTTATTGCACCGGGCCCTGTGACGCCCTTGATGTCGGCTAAGGTTCTGGGAAACCACAAATGTATCCATCCTTGTAAACGGCTGGTTGTAAATGGATGAAACATGATGAAGCAGCAAAAAATCATAGGCAAAGCTGCCACCTGCCCACGTGATTTGCCTGCCATGTTGGACCCACCATCATCAACTGGGGCAGGAGGCAGATCTACCTGACACCTTCGGAAACGAGCCCGAGCCTGGGGGGTTTCCGGGAGCCTGGACCTTGATGAGTCGTGCCCAAGAGGGTGAGAGGAAGGACACTTTTTTCGGAAATTCCATGGATAACATCAATGTACAAAAATGTGTGAAATGTCAAATGTCAGTTTTGTTGTTGTTTGTGACCCCTAGTTTTTTTTTACAGAGGATATTGTTAAATCGCCAGTGTTCTCAAAGGATCCCGCTGGGGTTACTAGAAGCTAAGCAAGCTTGACTATCACTTGCTTCAGCTACTGCTGTTGGAAAAATATCAGCATTTCACCATGTCGTGGATCAGGTTTTGAAGTCGCAAAATGCATCCCAAAAAACTATGTTTTTCCGAAACGTAAAAATCTCTTTCTCCAAGGCCATGGCGAGTTCGGCCGCAGGCGAAGTCAACTGGTGGAAAGGAAACGGATGGAAAATTGGGAAGTTGAAGATGGCAATTTTTGGAAGAATTTCCCTTAAGTAATTCCCTCAAGAACCCTCAATTTTTGTAATTTTGATGAATTTCCCCCAATTTTTCTTGAAAGTGCTTCACCTCGGCTATATCCAGATTCGATTTTTCTGGCTTGACGGAGATTTGTGATTTTTGGGAAAGCCATGAGGTGAAGGTGCAGCTGAACCAATGCAGGCGCTGCTTCCAAGAAACCGATAGCTTTGTCAGCTTCATGATCAGTCCCAACACTAGCCGTCACATGTTGCGCAGGCGGTGGATTTTTTGGTAAACACGTTTTTTTTTTCGGCAAGGTTTCCTGAGTCAGTTAGTTGCTTGAGATTGGGGCGTTTGAAGCATTGCTTTTTCATGCTTCCAAAAGCAGGTACCTGTGAGGAAGCGCAAACGAGCCACAGAAGAACCTGCCCAAGAATGAAGATTGAGCAGAGTCGAGAACAAAAAGCCAGGGACTGACCCTTGAAAAGTTGGTGGAGACATTGTGATGCAAAAGATTCTACAGGATTTTGAAAAGGAAAGATTCTGCAAGATTCTTAAGGAAGATGGTCTCCATGACTTTTTGTGATGCTGAGCTCTGAACTGTGCAGCTTGAGCTTCAGACACAAAGATGCAGCATGACATACGAAGTTGCAGGTCATGGGAGCAAACACAGATCCAGGAAATGGGATCTAACTTGAACATACTTCAACAAAAACACTAGCTACATGTTCATTGAAACTAGGTTGGTCAAGGTTTGGATATCTGACTCGATAATTTCCAAAGTTCACAGTCCTTCGTTTTTGGATGTTTTTTTTTTGATTTATTTCAGTTCATATTTCTCACAGAACTGTGCGTGATTTCAGCTCTGAATCACGACGCTTTTCTTTCTGTAGCCTTTTTTGGTGGATCAATGCCATGCCCAATATCGAGGTCAAACGCCTTGTTGTCAGCCGTTGTCGTTAGCCATCATCGTTAGCAGTTGCTTCTTGGCAGGTGATTGAAGCAGATGCAGACACCTTGCGATTGCTGAGAGGTGAACGGGACACAGTGTCTGTTGCACTTAGGGGTAGTTTTTTTGTTGTGTTTTCTGCGGACTGGTTTTGTGGTTTTCTTCACTTTGTGAAGGTTTCTTTCAAGTTCAGCTTGAGCAGAACAAGAATGTGAAGAAATTCCGGGCTGTATCGTTTGCGTCTGTCGGTTGGATCAAATTCGTTACTGCCAGGTCAAAGACACCTTTTGCTCGTTTTTTTAAGGATGCATCCTTCACAGAAATGCGAATGAGAATGAACACCTGACAACCTTTGAGCAGGAGATTGCTACAAACCTAGAGGCGAATCTGTGATCCTCAAATCTGTTTAGTCGCTTAAAAGGTTTGTAACAACATCCCTAGCTGTACAGTTTGATCTTGGCGGGCAATGTAAATCCCTTATACCTTACTTCAACTCCACACAGTTAGATACTGTAAGCAGTGAGAAACTGGGTGCCCAGTGGCCATGGCATCTTGAAATCCTTGTGTCCTTTGCAATGGAAGCCGAAGATGAACGCATCGGCGGTTACCTGGGTGATTCCATGGGAGAGCAACTGCCAGTGACGGGTGACCCGACGTCACCGTTGGTTGCTCCTCAGATCTCGTCGATTGCTGCAAGTTCAGATGCAAATGCTGAAATTCCGGTGGAGGCAGATCGCTCCTCAGCATCTCGGCCAATTTCAAGAGCCAGAGTTTTGTGGGTTTCGAAGAAAGATGAAGGCAGTTTTTTGAAGATGTGGATAGGTCTGCTGTTGGTAAGCTTGCTGGGGTTTGTTGGCAATCCAGGTCATCCTACAACATCTCTAGGTGACCGGTAGGATGATCCCACAGACCCCACAGGATGGTGAAGCTAGTGAGCGTCCCTCCGACGTGGCCAGTGAGGATGACGAGGCGGGAGAAGTTTTTGGGAAGGATCGAAGACTTAGAAAGTGTGGAACTGGTGCGCATGATGGGTTGTATGCGTATACGTATATTATGTTATGTAAATAGAGGTACAATATATGGATACAATGATATATTGAATTATATACTTATTGAAGCTAGATTATATGATACGCGTTGTTATCAGGTTAGGTGATTAAATCTGAGCTTTCTCAGTGAAAAGACTTGGGGTATCGTTTTTGTAGATGCTCTCACCACTCGGCCCCGAACTCCCACGACCATGGTTTGCAGCAGTTGCAATTCAAGAATATCGAACATTGACCTATATGTTCAGTATATATATAGATGTAATATCTGAATATAGACTAGTGATGTCAGATGTCTTACCTACCCTAGCATCACTGGGTTTTTTTGTTGTCAGTGCTGGAGAGTTTTGGTCGTCCGGCGTTAGGAAGTGGAGGATGTGGATGCCTTTGAAGATCCTGATGATGTGGATCAAGAGGAAGTTGGTGTTAAAGATGCCTGGCCAACTCCACACGGGGCAGATGGGAAATTAAGCACTTGTAATTAATGTATGCATATATTGATGGGGGCAGGAACTCTAAACTATATAATTGATGTGTGCATGGATATATACACATGCATTATACATACATATATAGATTCATGAGATATACATATTCATAATAGGAACAAAGATATATGTAACTAGAAAAATATACAAGTGGCATCTTCAACACCCATCCATTTTTCTTTCAGAAACCAAGGACGAAATCCTCCGCCTCGCCGGTGTGGACTTGGAGACCGAGGGTCTTCCCGGCTTGGAGAATTCTGCCTCCACGCCGCCCTTGGGTCGTCCTGTGGTGCCGAGTTCGTTGCCGGAAGCCACCGGGGAGATTCCCACGCCGCAGACGGGCATCTCCATCCCCATGGCAGTCACCCCGCGCTTCCACCGGGCCGTACCTGAGGAGGCGGAGTTGTTATATACAGCACCCGAAAGCTTGTTCGATGAGATTGTGAGGGCGGAAGCGGAGCGCATTTCGCAACCGGAAGGGGTGAAGAATCGCATTGTTTATGATAGTGTGACTGAGATGAAATGGGTGGTATTTAGTGGGATTGTGAGTATTATGTTTTTTTTTTGTGTTGTGGCTTTGTTATTAAAATTGAAGAATGCGGATACTACACATCTAAAAACAGCAAGAGAGTGGTTCTTTCATTCAAAAACGCGACCCACGTTCGATTGACGTCTAATTTTGGTAAATATAGACCCTCCAAATTTCAGATGTTTAGAGTCTTGAAGCCTGCTGTGATTCATTGCAACTCAGGTAGGGGATCCTTTCAAAGCAGAGGCCAGCCCACCTCCCTTCAGTCAGACCGGGCCAGATGCTCTGCAAAAAATTTGATGATGGGGGTGTTATCCAGTTGTTTTGAGAGGAAATGATATCATTTTTTAAATATTTTTTAATTCAGGGATGCGAACTGAAGAGTTCTAGTTACATAAGAACTTAGGATTTTTATTTGTCTTGTTTCTTTTCCGAAAAAGTCTTATGTTGTCAGCATGGTTTCGCAAGCATAGCGCAGTCAAACTGCAAGCTTTTGGTTGTTACTGTTGGGTCCTGTGTCAAAAATCCGCAAGTGACGACTTTCAGGGTCCGGGTAAAGATTCCCAAAGCATCCTTTCGTATTTGAAAGGTCGATTTGCAGGTTGAACCTGAAATATCAGAAATGTTCCCTGTGAAACTTATCTTTGGAAGGAGGACACATGCATTTCTGCAATGTGGTAGACATGGCATTTCTCGCAGTCGATAGTAAATGGTTGACTTCAAATGCATGGGTACCAAGGATCTCTTTGGTGGAGTTGGATTTCAACCCCGCACAGAGATCAAACCACACTTGGCACCTTACTACACACCCACAGGACAGAGAAATGGGGGAGTTTCTGGCATTAGCTGAAGAAGATCGATGGCGAAACCAACAGAGTCACTAGAGTCACGAATGGTTCGCCAACATAAGATTTCTTCCAACCTTGTGAAAGGTGATATTACCCTACATGAAGCGTTTGGAGTCGTAGGCTCGTAAATTTTCATATGTTGAAAGCAACCAACCTGATCACTGGAGGACCTGATGATAGGACGTTGTTCTTCGAAAGCCGTTTTGAAAGTGGAAACCTCCGGAGGGCAGTGCAAGCCTATGAGTTTGAGTACTTTGCCCTGCATGAGTTTTTGTTGATGTTCGTGCCTCCAACAACAATAGCTCTTTATCCTGAATTGTTTTTTGACAACTGAAGTTTTTTTGCATGTCTTGAAGACTGACTGAGTTTGATTTCTCATGTGGTTGTTTTGCAACGAGGTATGACTTGATCTTGAACCCAGACTACAACACCAAATCACACACGCAATGGTACTTTTTCCGGGTGGGCAACACCCGCCGGGGTCCGCAGTATCGCTTCAATATCATCAACATGGTGAAGCCTACGTCGGTGTACAATGAGGGCATGCGGCCACTTCAATATTCGTGCATTCAAGCTTCCAAGGGTATCGGCTGGGTCCGTTGTGGGGACCGAATTGCCTACTACCAGAATGGCTTGCGGAGACAAAAGGGAGCCAATTATTACACCTTGACTTTCACAGTGACCTTTGATCATGATTGTGATGAGGTGTACTTTTCACATTGTTATCCTTACACCTACTCTGATTTGCAATGGGATTTGTTGGCCTTGGAGAAAGATCCCAATATGGTTCGTCGCCTGCGACGGCGTAAACTCTGCGATACCCTGGCGGGAAATGCCTGTGATTTGATCACCATCACCTCCTTCTGCAGTGATCCAGTCGCGTTGAAGGCCCGTCGTGCTGTAGTGATTACAGCCAGGGTACATCCAGGGGAGTCCAATGCCTCCTGGGTGATGAAAGGTATTCTGGATTATTTGACAGGCAGTTCAGTGGATGCCCGGATTCTACGTGACAACTTTGTGTTTAAAATCGTGCCAATGTTGAATCCTGATGGTGTGATAGTGGGAAATTACAGGTGTTCACTGGCAGGACAAGATTTGAACCGCTTGTGGGATGAGCCAAGTCGTAAGATGCATCCTACGATTTTCTTCACCAAGAGCATGTTTCGTCATCTTTTGGATGACCGAGAAGTCATTCTTTTTGTTGACATTCATGGGCACAGCCGGAAGAAGAATGTGTTTATGTATGGCAATAGTGAAAGCAATGGTTTGAGGGAGAAGATCTTTCCTGGACTCCTGTGTCGAAGCTCTGATTGTTTCAGCTTTGACGATTGTTGTTTTAAGATCCAAAAGAGCAAAGAATCCACCGCAAGAGTGGTAGCTTATCGTGAACTGGGGGTGGTGAATTCCTACACCTTGGAAGCATCCTTTTGTGGTGCCGACTTTGGTCCTTTAGGGGAACAACACTTTACCACTCGACACTTGGAGGAGATGGGATACATGGTATGTGATGCCATCCTGGATTTCTGTGATCCTGATCAGGGGAAGGTGTGGAGCTGGTTTGGTGGGTTTTTGTTGGTAGCTGGCCATGATATATGTACATGTTGGATGATGTTGTAATGTTCAAATTGCTTCCACCATCTTCCGCCTGCTCTTGTTTCTCCAATTTGTGCTGCGAAACAGCAAACAAACCAAACAAAAAAGAATATATACAGTGTGTAAACAACTAAGATCACACAACAATCTTGTGAAACATCAGCCCAGACTCGTGAATTTGATGGATTTGATATGATTTGATTGCTGGCTTCAGGTGGGGTTGGTGTGCAAGGAATTGCAAGTGCTCTTTCCCGACGACGGCAACTCCGATGATGTCTCCGACTCCGAGGATGACGGTGCTGCGGCCATGCGGCGCAAGAAGCGCGCGGCGCGCAAGGCGGTGAAGCAACGTGACAAGCCCAGCCGGAAGAAGAAATCCACCAAGACCCGGGAGGAAGATGAAGATGATCGACGGAAAGAGAAAGATAGTAAAGATCTGAACTCTAAAGATAAGGAGAAGAACTCTAAAGCTTCTGTTCGAAAAGTTCGAAGGGAAGATGAAGTGACCAATGTTAACGATGAGGAGGAGAAGGGAAAGCGAAAGAAGAAAGGTGTGACGTCGGTTCCCTCGACCACGGCCGCCAAGAAGACCACGGCAAAAAGTCGCCCAGTGACCTCCAGGGATGCTCCCAAAGAAGCTAAGACTCCCAAGGATCGACGGAACGAACGAGAGGAAGGGGAAGAGACCCTTGGATCTTACCAGGGAACCACAAAGGGTTCCAAGGATGAGGAAGCTTTTGGCTGAAAACTGCTGAAATGCTTGACTTAGAGGTAGCAATAGTTATGGGAGGCAAGAAATTTCCTTGCTTAACTGTCTCCCCTGCTTTGAACTGTACCTTGTGTACAAGGAAGTTTACGGCATCGACCAATGAAAGTCGGGCAGAAATTGGATTATGGCATCCAAGGCTAATTGGGAATGGTATCCACGGCCAAATGATGGTCGTATGTGACGTGTAGGGTACCGGGTACTTCTAGCTGGCATTCTTGACAGGCCCCTCAAGGGTTAAAGTCCTCTCAAGTGACTCTTGTCTTATCCTCAGACATGGATGAATAGTTAACATGCTATTCGCATGTTTCGTAGAACATTTTTGCTCTTATGGCCTTCCAGTTTCATTGTGAACGCTCTACTCCCTTCAAAGGAATATTTGTCACTTTCTCCAAATGAACTAGTCTAGTTTGGAAGGGCAAACGACTTCCGGTTTGGTGATGAATGTGGTGCAGGTGGGCCAAGCAAGGTTCAGGAAGAAGTGTCACCCTTGGAGGCTGGTAGCGTTGTTGCAATCGGTGATGCCTTGACACAACAGGGATTTTGACCCAGGTGAATTTCTCCCAGCACGTGGTCTACCCGTTATTCTCCGATGGTACGTCTGTGGACGAGACTGTAAAGCCTGGGTCCTACGGTTCCAACAAGACAGACATGGCATCTTTGAAGAGAATTAGGTCATCCAAACAGAACAGTTCAGGGTATCTTGATTCCACACAGAAAAGCTTTCTTTTTTTACACGTCTCGATGCAGGGAGGTGAAGGCCATCGAATGTGACGATGATGAGGTACCATGGAAAGGGTTGGGAAGATATCCAAGAGTGGTTTCCTCCATCAGTGACGTAATTGATGGCAGGTTTTGATACCATTTGATACCAGGGCCCCCACGTAGTCAGCACTAAATGCAGAGACGAAGATAATGATGTGAGTTGAATTTCCGAAAGATCACTCTCAAGATTTTTTCAGGACACCTGTTGGTTGAGAGCTCCTTTCCCAACAATTCAGGCCAGGTTGGAGTTGCTTGGATTTGGCGGCATACTCCCTCCAACTCCAACTGAATCCTCCTCCAATTTCGCCTGGCTCAGGCAGTGCGATGGTGTCCCAAACTTCGCGTCAGGGATGCTCAGAGATCATGGGATCATTCGATGGGTAACGTTGAATCCGGGATGCCGTTGGCTGAGGATGGTGAAGGGAAACCTGTTTTGGATGAAAATGGAGAAGAACGGCGAGGTGTTGAGGCCGGCCGAAATGAAACATGCGTGGAAAAGGGGTCAGAATGCAAATGTATGGGTTGTTGTTTCCTCAAATTGGGTTATTAAAAAAACCGGTAGTATATATCTTGGAAAAAATGGCAGAATGCCATCCCTGTTGGGGTACCATTTGAGAAGTGTTTTGTGTCAAACAATCGTCACGGCCATTGTTTGCAACTCGTGTCAGGGCCTTTTCACGTTGGATAATCGACGTCTCTATGTCCTTCAACGAGCCGCTGTTTACCATTACCCAAGGTGTGGTTGAGATGACCTGTTGAGACAGCTGAACATAGCTGAACCGCCTGGCAGGAGATGTAAGATCAACATCCAAGTCGTCACTGATCGCTGGGAGGTTCTTCATCATTTGTGTGCCTGGCTTGCTTGGTACTTGGTGGGATGCTAGAACTTGGCACAATTTAATCTCTGTGAAGGATATAGCATGATATCATATATCTGATTATCTAGTGTAATATATGTAGTCTAGCAACGGTGAGTTGGTGGTTGACGTTGGTGGTTTCAAATTCAAGGCATATCTGAAAAAGAAAAAAGCATTGACTGAATAAATGCAACATCTTGACGCTTTGTGTTTTTGACTTGTGCTTAGTGCTTCCGGAACCGCATTTTTGGTTCCTTGCAGGAAGAAGTTTCGAACCCGTTTGGGGTGCTCAGGAAATCACTGTTGCTCAAAATGTTGGCATTTCGGGGTTGTGGATGCGGTGAAAAAAATGGTGTGTCGAATTCCTTGCTTTTAGCCAAGCAAGGTACGAATGGCTTGTCCATCTTTATTTCTGAATGGTACCATGGCTGCACCTGATGTTTTCGTAACAGGAATCCTGGAATCCCTGGCTCCATGGGGGAAATCGTTGATCTCAGGAATGGCACGGGAAGGGACAACACCAAGCCCTTTGATGTGCTACGAGTTTGGGATTGGAGATCAGCGGTTTCAAAGCTGGAGGAAGGTGGGACTGTGTCGAAGTGGGATTGCATAATTGAAGATGCAAGACAAGAGCATGGATGTTTGTATTCAAATTCACTTTTACACTCACATTCATCATCATCATCATCATCATCATCATCATCATCATCATCATCATCATCATCATCATCATCATCATCATCATCATCATCATCATCATCATCATCATCATCATCATCATCATCATCATCATCA
>DF242577.1:41096-53777 GCA_000507305.1 Breviolum minutum Mf 1.05b.01
CATCATCATCATCATCATCATCATCATCATCATCATCATCATCATCATCATCATCATCATCATCATCATCATCATCATCATCATCATCATCATCATCATCATCATCATCATCATCATCATCATCGCCACCTGCATGGATTCGCACTCTCCGCAGGCGGCCAAGCGGAACAGGCCGAAGCGGCAGATGCTGGCAGCTCCTTGGATTTGCAGGGGATTTTTTTCAGCAAACGAAAAGCCGAAGAGGACTTGAAAGAAACGAGAAAATTCGTTTGTTTCAATTTATGTTATATGTTATATGTTCTTGCATTTTATTTTTGCTTCGTTTGCGATGTCAACAGTCTTTTTCTTTTTTGAAGGTTGACAACCCACATCTAAACTCTCGGGGACTTGTGTTTGACTTGTTGTAAGACCAGTGACGTATGACTGCACAGACAGACCTGTTTTTTCCAAAGATGGCTTTGTCTCTGATCTTACGGTGGTGGAAGTTTTCCGAAATGGCAACTTGTCTTTGCCAAGATTGTGGCTGCTGGGAATACTTGGACCCGCGACAGGTTTGTGCCATCCTCAGTATGGGATCCGTGACATGTACAAAGCACTATCTGCATTGCCCACATTGCTGTCAAGCAAGAGATGTTGTTGGATGCGTTTGAGAATTTCCTATAGATATTTCCCTATCATACAATTCTGATACTGATCCACCACTGATTTTACTCCCACAAAATTCGTAGGAAAAAACCCAAGGATAAACATATAAAAACTTGTTAAATCCAAGGTAGAGGACCCTACAGCAACTGGCAAATGCAACAGTGGCGAGGATTCCTCAGCTGGGCAAAGGGGTTTCAGGAATCACAGCAAAGAGGGAATCTCAGGTAATGGTTGGTCATTTATTCACTTCATTTACGCAAAAAACTACAAAAAACCCATGGTCTTTTTGCTAAGCATTAGCTAGTTTTTTGGGGGATGATGCTGTTTTGGGATATGAATTGTTGGGAATTGGCAGCCCTGTTTTTTGTTTGCGTTTCGGAATTGGATTCGCCCTGTTTTTTTATTGAAAACCAACCCAATCGAGGCGAAACGCCTTGGAAAAAAAACATAAGCAAAATGATGTCTCAATGTCTCTCAAATTTTTGTGCTAAACTACCCAGGTTTGTTTAGAAAAAAGACCATTAATTAGTTTGGTCCATGAACAATGTCTCAACTGATAGGATTTTCACACGAGTCGATTTCACAAGAGTTGGGGATTGATGATTTGAAGTTAGCCGAGGTGGGACCATGAAATGCTGCCGTCCGGAAGCCTTGACAATTGTTTTTTTGAAAGGTCTATGTATGAAATATACAGAGTATATCAGTATTTATAGATATTCATACGCAGGTATTGTTCAAGACTTTTCATATCCAGGTGTTTTGTTTTTTTTTGGAGGTTTTTCTTTAGGTTGGTGTGCCCCGTGACCACGCAAAGGCGCGACCTGCTAATCAGACCCTTTCAGCCAAAGGGAGGTGCCACCGGTCATGGCTGGTTGCGGTGTAATCAGGTGGCCGGAGTTTAACAGGGCTGCGAAGGGTGTTTTTTAGTTTGTTCATCAGATTTAGTGTCTTACTTAAATGGTTAGATTCGATGCTTTTTTGATGAAATTTTCTCAGATCCACTGTGCTGCCTATAGAAAAGCCAAACATGAAAGGAGGTGATGCTGAAGGAGGTGATTCCGGGCCAGATGAAGAGTTCAGGTGCGCGCAGGGTAGGTGATAATGGTTGTAGTCGTGGGTGTAGTTGTGGCTGTAGTTTTATTCTTTGTATGGATTCTTAGACACTTTGAAATGGTGGAAAATCTCCGAAGGGTGGGAATTTGACAGGACATGACTTTTCTCCAACAAAAAGAATCTAGCGGTTAGAAGTTGGAGTGATTTGGTGAAGCATTATGAAAGCCGTGTAGCTTTATTCTACACCAAATGCTATTTGAAAAAACCTGGATCCGGTTGACATAAGTGAAGGGCTCCATCCTTGTCAAAGTTGGGTAGACCTCATGATGATCTTGATCCACATGGGATCTCTAAGTCTTCAGGCCAGTCTTGGAGGTCTTTGCAGAAGCTCCCAAGGCTTTTGCTCCAGGCTGGGAGAAGTTTTTTTTTCCCATTTGTACAGTGTAATTCTGTTTGTTGTACCCTCCCGAAGTTTAACATAGCCCCTCAAAAGTTACCTTCCCAATAGGAAAGTAGTCTTCCAACCACCATTTTTCAGGGTCTATGTTAAACTTCGGGGTTGTATCTGTATTACATGTCTTCTTTATCCATCTCAACTTGATATTTCTCATCACCATTTGCTCAGTGAAGCTGGCCGTGCCAGGCTGGTCGCCAGAGGCGAGAAAGAATCCCACGGAGTTTCATTGCTGTGCGCAGTGGGGATTCCCAAACGTTTTTGAGAAAAGTTGGTGCGATTTCTCCAGGTTTGTTTTTTTATTCCAGGTAAATTGGACCCTCCCTGCAAGGCGATTTTGACCAAATTCCTTGTAGTACTAAAGTACTAAAGTATATTAACATAGTAAGTGGATCTACAGGTACAGGAAAACGGGGTTTGTTTTGACAAACAGATGATGTGACAGCACACAAATTTGAAATATCGTTTATATTCATTCAGAAAACGAATCATGACCTTCGTGGGACGGCGATGGTCGGAGGCGTCTATTTTGGACAATCCCCATTTACAAATATACTGTGGAATTAGATGCATATGCATATGTATATGTATTTTTAGATATATACACAGATATATATATATATATATATATGTACGGTACCCGTATGTGTATGTGATTTTGTTGTTTTGTAGACAGAATTCAGGTTGAACAAATCGAGGTGCATACTCCATAATTGAGAACGAACATGTCATTGAAAAATTGGTCTCGTGGTCACACTTGTCCAAGTCTGGTGAATTCTCCATGTGTTACATGTTGCAAAAAAAGACACTTGGTAAAGCATGTCCATTCAAATTCACGTTGGTGATTTGATTTCGGCAAACTGGCAAAAAAATCATCCCTTCAATCAGATGCATGGCATGGGAGGGTTGTTTTATTTTTTTTCAGGTGCCGCCGTCGAAGAGTGGATGGCTGGAGTGCACCCTGGCTCTCAACTGAAGATCCCTCATAGGTTGATATGGTACTGTTGATGGAAAAAATCTGGCCAACCAGTTGATATGGTAAATATCGCATTATTTACAGGGTTTCATACATGTCAGGTGGTTGTTTGGGATTTCTTCCATCAACAGTATCTCATTCATCAAACTGTTTTTGCCCACCCAATCCAATTGGTGCAACATATTCAATCAGACGTTTTTGAGTGTGGCAGTATGATGCAGTATGATTCAAAATTCCTTAGATTTCCAAAATGGATTTGGTCTGGAAGAGTTGAATGACCTGCCACGATGGTTCGTTTGGTATTTGCATTGCGAGTCAGAATGATGAATTTTTGGGACCTGAAGATCCAGTAGCTATGAACAAGGGCAGATGTGAAACAACATAGTTGTATGTTTCAACATAACATGCATTGATCACCAACGCGAATTTGTCTTAATCTCATTTTACGTATCTGACCTATCTCCTACTGTTGGTCTTTACCGGCTGAGATTTGGTGCTCAGACTTCCCAGTCGACTGGAGATCCAAGGCTGGTGGCCAATGGTATTGTGCCAACTGCTGGCGGAAGTGGCAAAACGAGTGAAAAATGGTGAAGCCCAATGTTGGTGAACACCCACAAGAGGTGGAGGTTTCAGCGCAAATCATTGGAGAAGAAAAGGGCGGTGAACAGAAAGATTTGGGATTATACCTTTTTGAAAACTGTAAACAGGGTGGTTGTTTAGAGTGAATGGACGAGTTGGAAGTTTCTTGAAGTGAGTTTTGCTTTTGAAACATTGGGAGAGTTTTGAAAATCTTCTTGAAACAGAGATGGTTTTGGACCATGGACCACGTGTTTTGCAAGGCGACTACCACGCGATGTGCATTTGATATTGCAGGGTGGATCCCTAAAAAAGTGACGGGCAATTGGACGAGTTGAACCACAACGAAGTGACAGAGCAACATGAGATGAACCAGCAGGTTTAGGAAAAATAAATAAACAACGATAGTATTTTGGGAAGATTGACGTTGTCAAAAATCTTGAATCGAGGCCAAATCGAAATCTAGAAGTGTTACATTCAGCAGCATGCAAGAAAAAAAGACGCGTTCGAACTAATGCTGATATGTCGGACTCCTGTGGGAATCCTGAAGGGTGGCTGCGATAGAAGAGCTTGGCCCCCCAAATGAACGCGCGTTTTCCAGACTTTTCTGGATTGCTTCAAACTTGCGCTTTGAGTGGCTTTGGGTCAACCCTTTGTGCCTTCACCTTCTGTGCCGTGTAATTGTTCCCCTCACCCAAAAACTGAAGCGGCAAGGCCTCCTGGCACACTGTCTGCGTGCATGGGCCTCTCCGAGGATTGGGAGTGTTGGTGAAGTTTTTTGGGGATGCGGTACGTCCCTGTGATTCTTACTTCCACTTTGGATGTTGGGCTTCAAATTTATTTGGGCGAGGGTGAGGTCCCCCGCCTCATTATTGTGGTGCTAAAGCCGCAAGTAGAAGGACGATGTTTGTCCTATCCCGTAGCTAATTTGGCTTTCAGCGATCGTGATACACGTGACAACGCTTTTAGCCACATCTCAGCGCACTATGTCTCGCGTGGCGCATGCGGAGCGTGAGACGGAGGTTGAGCTGCTGTTGGAGGAGATTCCGGAAGGCACCAATGCCAAGCCCCGTCATTGGTATGTGGCTGGTGCTGGCATTGCCCTTTTGATGGTGTTGGGAGTGGCTGGGACGATGTATAAATCTCAACAGCCCTTGGGCAAGTTCAACATGAACACCATCCAGGAATGGGAGGAGATTCCAGGAATTGACAAGGTGGTGGAACATGCCAAGACCTTGGAATTGAAGCAACCTTTGCGCAACTTGAACGACCTCTTCTATGAATCCCAGCCTGAAGAATTGCCTTGGATCCGCACTGAGTGTGTCATTGATGTTGTCCAGGGTGCTGCTTACCTAGGCCAGGCCATTGTTTTCCTCTACAAGGCCATTGAGTACGATGGCTTGAAGTGCCCTGACAATTCACCGGCCGGTTGTGCTGCCTCGGTAGCCGGTTTCATCACATCCGTTTCATGGATCGCTTCCTACCTTTCCTTTGCCGCCAACGCCTGTGGTGCTGCCGTTAACAGTGGTGCCTTGTGTGCTGGTGACTGGACAGCCTTGATGGCGAACTTTGGTGAGATGGCCACGGTGGGTGCGGCTGCCTCGGAGGATTGCGACTTTGGAAAAGATTGGATTCATCTCCTCAACATCAATGGTGCGGAGGATGCAGGACCAGGATGGAAGAATTTCATCCCAGCCGGTGCTGCACCTACTGTGGACACCATTGAGAAGGTGGACGCTTTGCGTACCGCCAACCGCAACCGTGCTTTCGATTTGACACAATGTGTGGTTGCTGATGTATTTTGGCTGTATAAATGTTTGGAGATGTTGGCCGATCGCATTTTTCTTTGTCATTTCTCTTGTTGTTGGATGTTGTTGGTTCTTGTTGGTTGTTGTTGTTTTGGGTTCGTTTCCGAAGATTTTACAGGCATTTTTATTTTCCAATTATATATTCACCATATTGCTGAAACGTGCCGCGCGTTGATAGTTTTTGAACACGTGTTGTAGTCCCTGCGTCAGCACCAAGGTAACCAATGCGGCCGCCTATATTGTCCGTGCCGTTTTGCAGATCCGGTCCGCTGCTTCTGCTTGCCCAGAGCCCAGGGCCTGCGCTATCAACATCATGAACATTATCTCTTCCTTTGCCTGGATCTCGCAATTCACCTCCCTTGCTGTTTCTGATTGCTGGGACAAGGGATCTCAGAAGGCCTTGTGTGCAGCAGACATTTCAGACATGGTGGCGGCCCTGACCAATGGTCCCGCTGCTGGAATTGCAACCACCTCGGATTGCGCTGACTTGCCAGATCCTACGGATGAGCTTAAGCACCTGCCGATGGACTAATGACTGTTAGCAACTAACTCCAAAGGAGGGTTTCGTATTGGATACCTTGCAGCGTGCCCAGATTCACCGTTTTTTTTCCCCAGATTCACGTTTTGCACTCAGTTGGAGACTGATGCAATGAAATCCACTTGGGGCTGAAGTGGTGCAATTCCCCGCAGGTGGATGCATGTGAGAGTGTGACCTTTGCCCAGAACCGTGACATTCCATGATACAAATTGGTTGCTTCAAAGGCGAATCCTGGATCTTTATGGTTTTTTGCAAGCTTGTATCAACTAAATAAGCAAGCAGGGTGAAGTGATCACTGCTCATGTGTTGAAGGCTGTGATCTTCAAGCTTCCAAATCTGAAATTTCATTGCTGTCCTTTGTGAAAAGACGCCGTTGCATGCTGACTTCTGCGAACTTTCCAAGAGACAGAAGACAAGAAGGGTTGATGGATGTTCATGACAACCATTGTTTTTTTCTCCACGAATCCCATTTCTTGCAGAGGAGCTCGAGAATGCAACTGGGACGTGGTACAGGACGCGGTGTTAGGTGCGAACCACTGGGCTTGTGCAAAGAAAATGGGAGTCAATGTGCCCCATTCAATCCTAGCTGGTGATTTCATTCTGAAGGTGACATGCCAAATAGTACGTAATACAATGTGATACAAGACAATCAAATATGATAGAATGTAAGATAGGGCCAGGAAATAAAACAGATCTCTAACACAATTTCGAATCGAATATATTACACGTTGTTTGGTATTATGAAATATGATTCAATATAATCTACTTTCATGTACAGTATATACTACAATGTAGAATAATTTGAGAACATAAAGATACTGGGACTTACTATGATATGATTTGATGTAAGGCAATAAAATGGATTGCAACAATTAAATCTATAATGTAGTCATATAATATAGTTTCATGAAATAAAGTATAGTGCAATGTAATGTAATGTAATGAAATCTCATATCATACAACATCTTAAAACCATGAATTGTTTTACCATTTTAAATATTGTATGACCTTGAATTCAACACCCAAAAGTTAGTAGGCGTTGAACACAATGTATTCGGTATTTACACTCGATTATTCAGGCAATTCGCAAGTTTCATCTCTTGGTGTTACGTTTTCAAGACATACTGGACATTTCAAGTTTTAGCATGTTGGAGCATCATGTTCAAATGAAATTTGATCAAAGTCCTTCCTGAGTAGAGACATCTCTAATTTGACTGTGAATCCAATGAAGGGCATTTCACCTTGAAATAGGGACTGCAGATCTGGTCACATGTAGTATTGAATTTGGTAGATTTGTTGGAGTCACAGTCAGCCAATAGTCCATTGGTGGCTAGGGTTGGTGTTTTACTACTCTAGGTGTATCTTGTATCATCCAAATAGTGATCTCATACAGGATTTCAACTTTTTACCCCGGCGAAGCATCAGTTGAAGCAGGTGTGAAAGTCTAATTTTGAAGGTGAGTGGAACCGCCATTTCCCTCCAGGTGGTTGCAGCCTTTCAACAGCAATGCTGCAGAACGGCCATCAGGAACGCCACGGGGATACGTGGAACATTTTAGACAGAAGAGGTGGCCAGATGGAGAGTTAGTGAGAGCATTTTTGCAGGGTCGCACGGTCACACCTCCTTCGATGCAAAAAACCAGTGTTGGACAGGTTGATTCGCGAAGATTGAAGCACGTGGCGAAAAAACTGTGCAAGGAATCTCAGTTTCAATCATGTTCTGTTTTGCCCACTTGGAACACATCAATTAGCTTCCAAAAAATCAACATCATTTTGCGGTGGGATCATAATGTGTCCACGAATGTCAATTGGCATGCCAAAATATGGTCAATTGCTCATGCATTTGTCAGATATGCCAATCAAAGTCGCAACTTGAATCATCCGTGCAAACTCGCATAGCAAGGCCTCCTGCCACACTGTCTGCGTGCATGGGCCTCTCCGAGGATTGGGAGTGCAGCTGAAGTTTTTTGAAGATGCGGTATGTTCCTGTGATTCTTACTTCCACTTTGGATGTTTGGTTTCAAATTTATTTGGGCGAGGGTGAGGTCCCCCGCCTCATTATTGTGGTGCTAAAGCCGCAAGTAGAAGGACGATGTTTGTCCTATCCCGTAGCTAATTTGGCTTTCAGCGATCGTGATACACGTGACAACGCTTTTAGCCACATCTCAGCGCACTATGTCTCGCGTGGCGCATGCGGAGCGTGAGACGGAGGTTGAGCTGCTGTTGGAGGAGATTCCGGAAGGCACCAGTGCCAAGCCCCGTCAGTGGTATGTGGCTGGTGCTGGCATTGCCCTTTTGATGGTGTTGGGAGTGGCTGGGACGATGTATAAATCTCAACAGCCCTTGGGCAAGTTCAACATGAACACCATTCAGGAATGGGAGGAGATTCCAGGAATTGACAAGGTCATAGAACATGCCAAGACCTTGGAGTTGAAGCAACCTTTGCGCAACTTGAACGACCTCTTCTATGAATCCCAACCTGAAGAATTGCCTTGGATCCGCACTGAGTGTGTCATTGATGTTGTCCAGGGTGCTGCTTACCTAGGCCAGGCCATTGTTTTCCTCTACAAGGCCATTGAGTACGATGGCTTGAAATGCCCTGACAATTCACCGGCCGGTTGTGCTGCCTCGGTAGCCGGTTTCATCACATCCGTTTCATGGATCGCTTCCTACCTTTCCTTTGCCGCCAACGCCTGTGGTGCTGCCGTTAACAGTGGTGCCTTGTGTGCTGGTGACTGGACAGCCTTGATGGCGAACTTTGGTGAGATGGCCACGGTGGGTGCGGCTGCCTCGGAGGATTGCGACTTTGGAAAAGATTGGATTCATCTCCTCAACATCAATGGTGCGGAGGATGCAGGACCAGGATGGAAGAATTTCATCCCAGCCGGTGCTGCACCTACTGTGGACACCATTGAGAAGGTGGACGCTTTGCGTACCGCCAACCGCAACCGTGCTTTCGATTTGACACAATGTGTGGTTGCCGATGTATTTTGGCTGTATAAATGTTTTGAGATGTTGGCCGAGCGCATTTTTCTTTGTCATTTCTCTTGTTGTTGGATGTTGTTGGTTCTTGTTGGTTGTTGTTGTTTTGGGTTCGTTTCCGAAGATTTTACAGACATTTTTATTTCCCAATTATATCCACCATACTGCTGAAACGTGCCGCGCATTGATAGTTTTTGAACACGTGTTGTAGTCCCTGCGTCAGCACCAAGGTAACCAATGCGGCCGCCTATATTGTCCGTGCCGTTTTGCAGATCCGGTCCGCTGCTTCTGCTTGCCCAGAGCCCAGGGCCTGCGCTATCAACATCATGAACATTATCTCCTCCTTTGCCTGGATCTCGCAATTCACTTCCCTTGCTGTTTCTGATTGTTGGGACAAGGGATCTCAGAAGGCCTTGTGTGCAGCAGACATTTCAGACATGGTGGCGGCCCTGACCAATGGTCCCGCTGCTGGAATTGCAACCACCTCGGATTGCGCTGACTTGCCAGATCCTACGGATGAGCTTAAGCACCTGCCGATGGACTAATGACTGTTAGCAACTAACTCCAAAGGAGGGTTTCGAATTAGATACCTTGCAGCGTGCCCAGATTCACCGTTCTTTTCCCCAGATTCACGTTTTGCACTCGGTTGGAGACTGATGCAGTGAAATCCACTTGGAGCTGAAGTGGTGCAATTCCCCGCAGGTGGATGCATGTGAGAGTGTGACCTTTGCCCAGAACCGTGACCTTCCATGATACAAATTGGTTGCTTCAAAGGCTAATGCTGGATCTTTATGGTTTTTTGCAAGCTTGTATCAACTAAGTAAGCGGCCAGGGTGAAGTGATCACTGCTCATGTGTTGAAGGCTGTGATCTTCAAGCTTCCAAATCTGAAATTTCATTGCTGTCCTTTGTGAAAAGACGCATGCTGACCTCTGCGAACTTTCCAAGAGACAGAAGACAAGAATGGTTGATGGGAGTCGGTGTTGAGTGATGGGAATGATGGGATCAAAATGGCAACCATTGTTTTTTTCTCCATGAATGCCATGCCGCCGTGCCTTCCAGAGGACTTCGAGAATGCAACTGGGAAGTGGTACAGGATGCGGTACCAATCACACCAGTCATGCGGAGATGTTGGATTCACAGTTTTTGTGCTGAGAACCCACAGGTTTTGCAGCAACATTCCATGGCTTCATTCTGCAAGATATTTAAGACTCTTCCATTTTTGATTCAAAGCAGCTGAGCAATTCCATTCGGAAGGAAGGTTATGTCTAATTCCCACGTCCTCGTCATTGAGGTATTGTTCCAAGCTCGCGGAGGTTAGCTGACAGCAACATCCACAGGGCTGCAATTGAGGACAGTGGTTCTAAGCAGATGAAGAGGGTTTCTGCAAAGCAAAGCACTGCGCATGCGTCAAATGCAAGAGGTTGTGAGATGCCTTGAAAGGGTTTGACTTTCTTCGGCGTGTTCAAGTGATTCCTGGATTTCTGACGTGTTTTCCAGGACTTTCTGGCCGCTTGCAGTCCAGGCGCTGGAGTTTTGAGTGATTTTCCAGCTTGGACTGGGTTTTCAGGTTTGAAACATCAAACACCTTTTGCTTCAAGCTTTTCCTCAAGAACTTGCCACCAAGACATGAAGATTCAGAAATTCTGAAACCCTTATTCTTGCAAGATCAGTTGCGATTGCATTCGGCCCTCCAGCTTCTTGTCCCCTTTCCATTTTCTTTGAAACAAGTTTTTGCTTTTAAAACCTTTCTAGCTTTTAATGAGATCTGCTATTTTGATAGTACAGAAGGTATTCTGACTGCATTGCCAAAAGTTCATATTTAGTGCAATGTTATTGAGTGTCCCTGAAAAGAATTGTGCTTTGCTGGCTGATGTCTACGGTTTGAAACCGTTTTTTAGCTTCTGGTCGATTTTTTTGTTTTTTTGAATCTTTCAAGATTCCTTTTAAACAGGTATTGATTTGAAGCTGCTTCTAATTCTTGGTAGAATCTTTTGTTTTTTTGCTGGTTGTTTTTTCCTTTTACGATTCCTTTTGAATAGGTATTGTTTTGAAACTCTTTCTAGCTTTTGATGAGATATTATTTTGATGGCACGGAAGGTATTCTAACCGTACCGCCAAAAGTTCCTAGTTGGTGCACTGTTGCAGGTTTGATCTGTTTTTTTAGTGTCCCTGCAAGAATTGTGCCTTATGCTGGCGTTTTTTGATTTCACGTCCCTGTGCAAAATACATGAACACCTCTATTGTTTGAAGCTGTTTTTAGCTTTTGGTAGAATCTGTTGTTTATTGCTGTCACAACCTGAATCATCCTCGCAAACTCGCAATGCAAGGCCTCATGTCACAATCTCTGCAGCCAGTCGCTTGTGTGCATGGGCCTCTCCAAGGATTGCGACTGCATGTGAAGCATTTTGGGGATGCGGTACGTTCCTGTGATTCTTACTTCCACCTTTGAAGTTGAGCTTAGAATTTATTTGGGCAACGGCTAGGGTAAGGTCCCCTACCTGGTTTTTGAGGTGTAAGAGGCGCAAGTAGAAGCAGGATGTTTGTGCTATCCCTTAGCGCATTTGGCTTTCAGCGAACGTGACCACGTGAAAACGCTTTCGGCCACATCTCAGTCCATTGCGACTATGTCTCTAGAGCAAGAGAAGGAGGTTGAGCTGCTGTTGGAGGAGATTCCGGAAGGCACCAATTCCAAGCCCCGTCAGTGGTATGTGGCTGGTGCTGGCATTGCCCTTTTGATGGTGTTGGGAGTGGCTGCGAAGATGATGTATCCAGCTCCACAGCCTTTGGGCAAATTCAACATGAACACCATTCAGGAATGGGAGGAGATTCCAGGAATTGACAAGGTCATAGAACATGCCAAGACGTTGGAGTTGAAGCAACCTTTGCGCAACTTGAACGACCTCTTCTATGAGTCCCAGCCTGAAGAATTGCCTTGGATCCGCACTGAGTGTGTCATTGATGTGATCCAGGGTGCTGCTTACCTAGGCCAGGCCATTGTTTTCCTCTACAAGGCCATTGAATATGATGGCTTGAAATGCCCCAACAATTCACCGGCCGGCTGTGCTGCCTCGGTAGCTGGTTTCATCACATCCGTTTCATGGATCGCTTCTTACCTTTCCTTTGCTGCCAACGCTTGTGGTGCTGCTGTTAACAGTGGTGCCTTGTGTGCTGGTGACTGGACAGCCTTGATGGCTAACTTTGGTGAGATGGCCACGGTGGGTGCGGCTGCCTCGGAGGATTGCAACTTTGGAAAAGATTGGCTTGCTCTCCTCAAAATCACAGGCGACGATGACGCAGGACCAGGATGGAAGAATTTCATCCCCGCCGGTGCTGCACCTACTGTGGACACCATTGAGAAGGTGGACGCTTTGCGTACCGCCAACCGCAACCGCGCTTTCGATTTGACACAATGCGTGGTTGCCGATGTAATTTGACTGCAAAGATGTTTGGAGATGTTAGCCGGGCGCATTTTTCTTTGTCATTTCTCTCGTTGTTGCTTGTTGTTTGCCATTGTTTGCCATTGTTTGCCATTGTTTGCCATTGTTTGCCATTGTTTGTTTGTTTGTTTGTTGGTTGGTTGGTTGGTTGGTTTGTTTGTTTGTTTGTTTGTTTGTTTGTTTGTTTGTTTGTTTCTTTGTTTGTTTGTTT
>DF242578.1:0-25325 GCA_000507305.1 Breviolum minutum Mf 1.05b.01
CTTGTCAGTGATGTAGTTCCAGTGGATGGTTTGTTGTCCATCTGTGTCTTGTGTGTTGTCTTCCTCTGTAGTTCTTGTCCAGGATGTAGTGATGTCGAAGAGCTTGTCAATGATGTAGTTCTAGTGGGTGCTTTGTTGTCCACCTGTGTCTTGTGTGCCGTTGTTGTTTCTGTCATGTTGTACTAGACTTCAGCTTGAACCATGACTCTCCTGTCCAAGCTTGTCCTTGTACGACTAGTTTCTGTTGTTGTGGTGCTCAAAATCTTCATTGTTCTCGTCCAGTCTTTCACACTTGTTCTCCTGTAGTTCTCCAACTCGTTTGTTGGAACTGGGCATGTCTTGTGTGGTGAGAAAAGTGCTTTTCTCATCCTCTTGTGGACTCTTGCCAAGTGTTCCTGGTTGTTGTACGTCCAGTAGTCGTTGTTTCCTCCGACAGTGTTCTGGACCTTGTGTTGTAATTGTGGTTGGTGCAATCACTGCTATTGTTCCCTCACTTGTATGTTGTATCGTTGTATCCGTAATGTGCTATTGGATAGTATTGGTGTCACTGTTGTTTTGAGATAGTACAAACTGTGCTCCTTGACCAGTGTTGTGTTGAAGCCTCTTGCATACTTCATTGTTGATTGTTCTTCTGTGAAGGTAAGTTCAAAGCCTTTTCAAGCCTTGACTCAGACAACTGTGGCTCCTTGTCTGCTGTAAGTGTCTGTATTGGGAACTCCTGTGCAAACCATGGTGCGCAAAATTGTGTTGTTACACCGCTGCTGACCATTGTGTCAATGTAGTTGATTGCCTGTCCTGCATTGCCTTCGTGTACATCTGCAACCATGATTGGTTCATTGCAATGTACTCCAGAAATTCTCTGGACTGTTGGTGTGTTGTGTGTTGCTGCCATGCCGGAAGTCCCCTGTGCTCAGGATCAAGCCTCCTCCTTACATGACTCCTGTTCTCTCTGTTGCAGAGTGTGTGTTGTGCTGGTAATGCAAGTTGTTGTCCTTGATGGCTCATGCTGTGCCAACAGTAGTTGTCGTAGCCGTGTGGATCTTTATGCCGTTGGTATGTTGTGTCATGTTGTTCTGTTGTTGCTGTTGGTGCTTCCCTGTAATTGTAGAATGAAACTCTACAATGTTTGGCTATGTGTCTTTGTTGTCCACATCTGTAGCACCTGTCTTGTGCTTCCTTCCCTCTAGTTCCTTTCCTTCTTCCTTTGTGCCCCTGCTTTTGTTGTCCTTTCATGCTGAAAGGATTGCCTTGTCCAACTGGACCTTTGCCATATCCTTTGTATCCTTTTTNTGGATGGATGGATGGATGGATGGATGGATGGATGGATGGATGGATGGATGGATGGATGGATGGATGGATGGATGGATGGATGGATGGATGGATGGATGGATGGATGGATGGATGGATGGATGGATGGATGGATGGATGGATGGATGGATGGATGGATGGATGGATGGATGGATGGATGGATGGATGGATGGATGGATGGATGGATGGATGGATGGATGGATGGATGGATGGATGGATGGATGGATGGATGGATGGATGGATGGATGGATGGATGGATGGATGGATGGATGGATGGATGGATGGATGGATGGATGGATGGATGGATGGATGGATGGATGGATGGATGGATGGATGGATGGATGGATGGATGGATGGATGGATGGATGGATGGATGGATGGATGGATGGATGGATGGATGGATGGATGGATGGATGGATGGATGGATGGATGGATGGATGGATGGATGGATGGATGGATGGATGGATGGATGGATGGATGGATGGATGGATGGATGGATGGACAGATAGATTCATTGTTATAAACGAATATAAGATACATGTATTGTGCATACTACAAAGTAGTATTCAATAGTATTCAATATTCATATATCATGCTAAACATCGAAATGCATAATCTGCAGATCATGGTATCACATTAATATTGTATACCTGAAAGATCTCCAAAAGCAGGATCTTGAGGGGCTATATATCGCTAAGGATTGCGTCGGCATACCCAAGAACTGTGAAACAAGTTTGGTTCCAGTGGTTCCTTGCCGTATGAGACCAAAATTCATCCGTTCGATTCGAAGTCTCCAATAGTGATTGGTTGGTGTTTTTTGGTTCCAGTGATAGAGCAAACAAATACAAAAAATCAGCCAGGTGATACTAGTCACTAGTCGTTTTCCTGGTCACATTTGGCCGCATCAAAATGTAGTTATGCAATGTCATGCAGCACACATATATCTAATCTATAAGTTATAAGAGCCAATTATTCACATTGAGTGTCGTCGTCATCATCATCATCATCATCATCATCATCATCATCATCATCATCATTCTTATTATCATCACGGTCACCACTGCAACCTCGCATTTTTCGTGGCACGCAAACCTCAAAATGAGTCTGACAAGGTCTGGGGCATTTGGCCAGCTCAGCACCTGCAGAGTGTTGTGCTCACGACTTGAAGGAAATGCATTTTTCCACTTGCAAATGTCCTGAAGACGATACAAGGAAACACAAAGGTGAAGTACCGAAGTGCCTGTGCTGTAGGCAGTGGAAGCAGCCATGGCATGGACATAAGGCAGAGTCTTGTAATAATGTCTGGAATGCTCTTCAAGCGAGTCGCATATGTGTAATGGAAATCTGGACCTCACTGTCACTCCTCCAGAAAACCCAATGCATCAATCCATCGAAGCAATGTTTCGATGTTGTTTGTCCATGTTTGTCCTAGAGTCTAGTTCGGTGTTCGCATGCTGAACGCATACCCCACTAAAGTGCTACACTCACCCCACCAGAGTGCTCTTTGAGACAGGCCGGGGGCACCCGCTCAGACTTGGCATAGTGATCAGCAAAAAAATGGTGAACTTTTAGAGTAAAACCACCCGAACGCCTGCCCCCTGGAAATGTTATATTTGGATAGTTACTCAAATAGACATGGTGCATAAGATCTGCGATTGATATACCATGATAGATTTGGGGAACTATCCAAGACATGATTCAACTCACCAGTTGGGTGAGTTCTCCGAGTTGTGGGAGCAAACCAGCCTTTTTAAGCAATGGTAATCCACCCTCCACTCCGAGAGAAAGAGGAATCTCCAAATTCAGAATTCTTTAAATCACACAATCAATCAATCAATCAATCAATCAATCCATCAATCAATCAAGTTTCTCGTTTTCACCGCACTCTCCAGCAAGAGTGTTTTCACTTCATGGAGCATCTATCGTTTCTACTATGGCTGTTTCACCTTGAAACTGATTGCAGCTGACTCAGGGTGTTGTTCACCTCCTTGGCGTGCTGCTGGGGTTTGCAAGAGCCCAGTGAATCTCACCATTGATATCTTGTTTTTTATCATCCTCATTAACACTTATCAACGAAAAGTGCTAGGTCCTTAGGTGTAGTAGTATAGCGCCTGTGTTGAGGATATCTTCAAATACCTTCAATTCTTTTGGTCATTCCAGTTACCTTATGATTTGGAATTTTCAGCCAAGCATCTGCTTGTTTCTGCATGCATTGCGTTGACCTGTGGTAACAGGTTAATCCATTATGGTGTTTCTTTGATGTTTTTCAAGGATCTCTCATCTCTGTGAGGCTTTACAGGAAAAAAGTGATGACAAGACAAGAAACCATAAACTTCAAGGAAAACTTCATTGATGACATCATACCACATCTGGGTCAACCCAACCTGGTGTCGGTTGCTTCTAGCCTCAAAAAGTTTGTCAAAGGACGTTCGGTTCGAAGAAAAGTCACACCATTGCTGTCAGTATATTTTTGAGGAAGAATATAAGGATATAACATGATACAACTGAAAAAAAAAACATGGATAGCTCCAATTTCAGAAAGTCATACAATCTTTGCATTTTTTGTTCCCTCAGCCTTTGCGACAGCAGTTATTCCAATGCGAGAACAAACGAATCATCAAATCCCATACCTCAAATCAATCCTGGGATGTTTGGAAATGGTTCATGCACAAACGACACTCGTACATCAGTTCAACACTTTGATTCAAGAAAATTAAGAGAAGATAAGTTTCGGCCATGTATCATCATCTGGGATATTCTCCCAGTAATCATTGAAAGTGAAGGACCCTCAATCCACCTCAACCCTGAAAGATCCTGATATTTCTATCTTTTCTTGGTGGTTTCTTTGAGCATCTGGGCGTGAAAAAGCCACCCCAATTTACACGCCGGTACACTAACATGGCTAGCTGAACACCATGGACCCTGAATCACTGAATGAAGATGTATTTCCTACTGATACTGGGGATATTCCAGCCTTTCCTCCAGGAAACTAACATATCCCACCTTGGGAAAAGGAAAATGATCTTCAAACATGCCTTTGGAAAAGCATATACCAGTTGGTGGTTTCAACCCATTTGAAAAATATGAGTCAAATAGTCTTAAATTGAAATCTTCCCCAGGTAGGGATTAAAAATAAAAAATAGTTTGAAACCACCACCTAGTATATTGGGTTCCCAGGAGGGTAGCTATGTTAGCTTACCCTACCGGGTAGCTACATCACCTTTTTTTCATCTAAGATTCCGGACCTGGGATCTGAATTGAGCTGCGCCACGACAGCAGTCAATCGAGACAGCTCCTGGGGCCATCAAACGGTCAAAGTTGGATCGAGGTCTTTACTACATCTTTCCTACTCAGGTTATTGATTCATGGCGACTCAAATCTTCAGTGGACATGTTGTTTCTGTTGCTGATGATGCAAAAACTCTTTACTGATTTCCATCTGATGGAGGATGTTCTGCTCCTCCAGATTTTCTCTCGTCTCATCCACGAGGCTGACCTGCCTGTCCTGAACAGAATAGAGGCTGCTACGGTATCTTCTTGAATTTTTACAGTGAAAACAACAAGGTAAAGCTATCGTATTTTCAACAGGGACCATGCTTATGATATTATGTTGATACTGTTTTTAGTAGTGGAGCTAGGCCAACACATCATTCTTTTTAGGTAACACTTCTTTCCCGACCGATGATCCGAAAATCGCGGCAATTTTACCGGATTTCACATCCATCCACAGCTCTCGATCGCGCCTCCAATTCCTTGAATTGAGACGTCACATGGGCGGCCAAGACCTGGGCACCCAAAAAATTGAGTGTGATAAGAAGATGGGGGAGATGGGTGGGGTGAAAGTCACGATTTTTTGTAATACAAAATAATGGGTAACCCTTTCTTTACTGCACTCCTTTCTAGCAGTGCATGATGTTCAACATTTACAAAAATCTGATGCCAGTGGCTTTGATCACACGTTTTTGCAAACTCCCAACATCAGAGAATTTTTGTTCCCACCCACTATGTCACTACGCAAAATGGTTTCCACGCCGGCACCTGTCCAGGCACCCACGGTGTCAGCAACTGCATCGTAGGAAGCCTTACACCAAGTGACTTTTTGATCACCCAAATGGAGGTCACTTAAGCCCTGAAAAGGTCAACTTAAATCCACCAAAACGGTCACTCGGAACAACCTGGTATATAATCTGTTTGGATTTCACTCCTTTTTTTGGCATTCAAGAAACAAACACAGTGAGAATTTCGCCATTTTCTCTGAGGAGAGTTTCAGCCAATGACCTCCAAACTTCAAGATCGCTGAACATCTGTAGAAGCAGCTCCTGGCCGAGATGGCATGGCAGTGTCTACAAAAGAAAGCCGGTATGCAGCAGGTATGCATGAGAAGTTCATGCTTTGAACTTGCAGAAATATATCCAAAAACCGATTTCCCTTTCAGGTGTTGAATCTTTCGCTTGGCAACCTGCCAGCTAATTACTGCTTATCGACAAAAACATCATGAGATGTTAAAGATTGTTAAAGTGTCCTAATTTGATCTTATGTTGTTCCCTACCTGCAGATTTTCCGTTTGCGTAGAGGTTGTTTTTTAATGATTGAATCACATCTTGACTGGATCCCCTTGCACTTCAAGCAAGATGTAAAATCTCAAGGCCTCAGCCCTTCGACGGCTTCCGCTGCCCACAAGTAGCACACCCTCATGGGTTGGATACCTTGAGATGGATGAGGATGCCACGAGGATGCCACAGGTAGGATGCAAACAGACTCAGGTTAGGTATCTTGATATCCTACAAAATTCATACAAATACTGCAAAACCAATGATCCACATTCTGAAAACAAGATTTTTGGAGCTCCGGATACATAGCTCTACCCCCTCTACATGAGAAGTTAAACATGGACCAGGCCTTGACTTTGGGGAACACCTTTGAAGGTCTCCCAATCCGGGCAACGAGGCCTTAGGGGAGGCAGGCCATGGGCGAAGTTTCCGTTACTCGTCGAGCTTGCTCCAAGGTGCTAAAGCTTTCCAGCAACGCGCCAGGAAGTCAAAAGCCTGTCATCTTAGCAGCAAATGCAGGGGGAGCATTTGGAGCACACGGAAATGGAGCATCGAGTATTCAGTATTGCATCTGCCTTATAAATATCAAGCCTTCCTTTCGTGTGTTTGCATCTTGATTTTTTCGGTGAAAGTCCATAAAACCATGAATTTTGTGGCCGTACAAAAGCAACGTCAATCCCAGTGACGCCGTTACAACAGTTCTATGGGAAATCTTCTGCCTCATTGGTGCTACAGTACTGTCTGTACAGCATTGTATGACATGTTTTTTTGTATAAAGCTCGTGTGGTGATACGGAAGAAATCTCCCACCTCTCCAATCATCTCCTTGTCACGGCATTCTTTCCAGCGGCCAAAGGGCCAAAGCCTTCCGAGATGTGAAAGGTGAATCAACCCAACCTGATTGTCAAACTCGGCGTTCTGAAAAAAATGCTTTGAACAAAAAGGGTGCCAATTAAACACGCAATCCCACCAACCAAAAAGAACACCCATCAGAAGTCAACGTTGTGATGTTTATTTCTCATCTCCTTCCGTCATGTAGTTACGAGTAAGGAACAAGTTTTTGTGATTTTAGAGATGTTTTCAACATATCAAGCTGGCCTTGCGATTTCATGGACCTTAGTATCATCTGAGTTTTGCCAACGTTGGACCCACTAGCACACAACAGTGTTTCCATCTTGCTGTATCCCCTTATACTCTACAAATTAATATTGAATATATATTGAATATGATTTGAATATGAATATATTGACCTATTTTCATTACAAGACATCTCATTCCATGATTTTTGCAGTTGTTGCATCCTTCGAACGTCATCCAACGTCACCAAAGCCAAGCTACAAAACCCGGATGTTCCTGTCGAGCACAGAAAAAGGTGGTGTTTTGAAGAGCTTCAAAGGTGTGGACACAAAGTCACAAAAACACACACACACACACGCATCACACATACACTTTTTTCTTTTTACAGTGGTTGAAACGAATGGTCGTATATGAATATAGAACATGACCTATCATTTTTGACTGGAGTTTGGTATTGTGGCCCTTTCTTCCAGAGCCTCAGAGATGTTGTCCACACGACGAAGTGGAAGCAAGTGTCGCACCCTCGGTTTGCATCGTTTTGGAATGCCACGGTGGAACAAACTGCATACTTCGATAGCGATTCGCTATGTGTGTTTGATAATCCTGCGGGCAATTTTTGTTTCCAATTTGCAAACGCAATTTCAGATCGATCGGCGGCGCCACATAACAATCGAATTACTGTCTTTTTGATGGAATCTATGCGCAGAAAGTGCACGTAAAGTCACATTGGAATGGGCTTTGACTAGGCAACTTTTCGTCTCCAACAATTCTCCAAAATTCAGCCCTGCCAAGTTGTCACCGCTGAGTTGGGCACAAGACTGTTCGTGCCAAGGATAACGAGTCCTGCCAAGTAATCACCAATTTTGGTAGCTTCCAAGTGACATCAACAAGTGACACAGTGACACAAACAGAACATTCCAAGATGACAAATTTGGATTTGAGTTTGTTGGGTGCACCTCTGTCTTGGGGACTTTGCTAAGCATCTCTGCATCCAAAGACCTGACAAAAACGTCCAGGACTGGAGGCCATGAGATCCGAATTAGTGAACCAGAGATTTGAGAACTTGAGAACCCAACCCATCATCCCACGGAGATATACCCTCCTGGCAAGCTCCCATCAAAGCACATCCGAAACTCCAACAGAAAAAAAACCTTGCGGTGCAGTCATAGAGGTCATCTATCTCTCTATAGCGAATTGTAGAGTGGGGAACTGGAGCCATCTGGCCAAAATAGGACAGGAACTTCTGCCAAAATGAACATCCACGACGTGCAAGATGAGCAAGTTCCAGGCAACCGGTGCGATGAGTTGCGATGATTGTGGGAACGAATGTCGACTTCCGTTTGTCTGACCCTGAAGTCTATGCTTTAGATGCAAGCGGAATGATTTTTTTGTTGCTTTGGAATTGCATTAAAGCCTTCATCTCGATCAATTAGCTGTAGAATCTGAGGTGGTTTTGTTTGTCTACAGCATTTTTGTCTCCTACCTCCTACCCTTATCTCCGAAGTGGCCTAGATTTGTCTTTGCAACTTTAGGCACTAAGTCACTAAATGCTTTGGCTTTTCTCAGTTCTCCAAAAACTCGTGTCTAGATGCTCTGGTCGGATCTTTCATTCGTATCTAGTTAATGGATTTGATGCCTTAGATGGAACACTCTCTTTCTCCTTCCGCATCTCTGAATCTCTTGCTGTATTGCATTTTGTCCAGTGCTGTCAGTTGCCCTGCTTCCTAGCGCTTCGGTAAATGTTGTCATTCGAATTCTTCCAGAAGTGCTCGGGTTTACAGCAAAGCGTTTGGGTTTCGGACTACCTACGGTAAGTTTCCCTACTTTGCATTTGTAGACCTTGTATTATAGTGGGCGGGGTTTTCACTCTTAATTTTTGCTCGTTGGGGTCGGCACTGGCATATGTTTCAGGTACTTTCAGGTTACCACAAATCGTTGTTTGCGAATCGTCATGTCATTCCATCCCTTGGGTAAATGCCAGATGTGCACTTCTATTTACAGAAACTAGCTGGTTGATGTTTCCAAATCGTCTTTTCATTCAGGTTGTCTATGACCGGGCAAGACGCCTGTCACTTCACTGATACAAAGCATAGCAGTACATACGGTCTCGCTGATCCATTCCCGAGACACTTAAGTAAGTTTGGCCATGTTTTCAACAAGCACATAGTAGCAGGATATCAGCTTAGGATCAATTAGCACCACAAAAAAAAAGAGTCTAGGACAGTTGCGACAATACTGATGTAGAAAATGTTGCTGCAATACACTACACCCTTTGCTGTAGCGACTTACATTGCAGTGCAACTCCTCAGCATGCAGAAGGAAGCCATGCTGCGGGATAAAGCCCACCTGATCGGTATGGTTCGTAACTAGAACATGTTAGCTCTGCAATTGGTCGTTTGTTACCATCCTTTAAAAGTGGTTTAAACCAATGATCTGATCATTCTCTACCTTCGAAGCTTCACCAAAATCTCACAGCTCAGCTAGGAGCCTTAAAAAGAGCTTCAGCTACCTCAAGTGCGTGCTACCACCCCAGTAGATGGAGTTTGGGACAATAAAAACAAGAAAATAATATCAAAAGTATGATAAAATGGGCCGCCAAAGATCAATCCATAAATCAATTATATAAACATTTCTAGAAGGAAAACAGGCTGAAGCTGACTTGGTATCAAGGTACATCGTATATCATAGTATTTTGCTTTCGCAACATCAACCCCAAACAGGCAAAAGAATCATATGCACCATCGATCGCGAATTCATCAGTATCCATTTCGATTCCATTCTCTTTTGGAATAAATTCCAGATCGATTAAAACTTGGGTTGTCGCCCTGCCGCCCAGCAACAGTCACCATCAGGATTATTGCATTTTTAGTAGGGAATCTTCATTTGGCACTGCTACTCGGAGGGGGGACAATCCAAATTATAACTACAAGTAGCAAACATGCACATTGCATTGGGCTTTGCACCTGCCGAGATTTCGGTGCAGTTGATCCTGATAGCTTTCGTAAAAGGCGTAGCTGAGCTGAGATCACGACATCTCAATGTTGTGTTGATAGAATGGTTTTATGAATCAAAGGGAAAATCATTAAAAGATTCATTCAATCATAAAAGTTTATTGTAAACCATGTTTGAATCTTTTAAACCCAAGGAGTTTTTGTTCATATCTCTCTGCCAAGGTCACATCCTGCATGAAGCAATTTTTCATGTTTGATCGGATGAGATGGTTCTATGAAAAGCCATGGAACGTCCTAACACGAAACAACAACACACCAACTTTGGAAGGTGGTGATTTCCCTGTAGTTTCCTAGTGGTTGGATGATAATATGATGGAAGCCTTGCGTAGCGAATGTTGTCATTAGCTCTTGGGAATAACGTTTTGAAAAACCATCCCCTTTTTCATCATCCCTTCTCATCATCTCATCAGGTTATCCGCAGTATCGAATACCCAGGACCCGACCTCTGCCGCTATACAACCTGGCAGACACACAACTTGGCATCTGAACATTCGCATTGTTTCAAAATGGTGGTCCTCTTATGTCCTCTTGTCTTTCTTCTGAGACATAAAACCCATATCAAGTCCAAAACTTTTTGGTCACGCAAGACATTAGCACCTTTCAAGCGGTGTGTTCATCATTGCTTTTGGTAGGCTATTAGATGATTCAAAGTGACAACTGTACAAACTGTGCTTCGTTGAACAGTATTTTGAACTCACTGGAACTAACAATCTTTAAAGATCTGAAATACACTCCTTGGACTCAAGGCAATTTGACGATGTTGATGCATTTCATGCAATTTGGTGCATGGAGGAGAATTGTTCAAAACAGGCAGACACTACATCTTACTTTTCTATGAGACATCTAGGCATCAACCCAAGTCTAAAGATCCCAACATTGAGAAACTTCTGCAACACGTTGAACGCACTTTCCGATGCTCTAGTTCGAGCGAAACTTTCGGAAAGCTTTGAAGTTCCAACATCCTACAAAAACCATGGAAAACCAACCCCCTGGACCTACAAAAAATGCATAAAAAAGCGCCGGCTTTGCCAAACAACAAGCTTCTGGGTGAGTCGGTGCTTCAAGATGAGCTGACGCGAAGATCAACAGCTGCATGTCATCCCATATCCCATGTCATCCAGTTCATTGAAACATTCCTGGAAAAAATCTCTGACAATGTCGGATTCCTAGAGGTATTGCCGGATCAACCCCCCCCCCACCCAATTCCAGGTTTATTGTCTGCCAGTCCCAAACACACTGATATAGTATCACTGTTGTGTCATTACCTGAGACCCAAAGGGTCCACCTTTGGAATCATCAGTTGCAACATTGGTTAGATCAAGTCTGGAGTTCTCGCCTGGTAAGCATGAGCTTCTTCAATGAGCTGGCCAAAGAGCAAATCCTGACCAATATCTACGTAGAATGCATGTCGGGATATCGAATTGTCATCTATGTGCCTTACAATGTCTTTTGATTCGAGACCATTTCACAGAATCACTGACATCACAGAAACAATACCACCACGAGTACAACTATATAGTTTGATGTTCATATGTCAGGGATGCTTTTCTTGGCAAACAGTTGGTTTTCTAAACCAAAGTCTGGCCAAGGATCCAAGGAGCCCAACATAACAAATCCTGACATGGGCTCATCCTGTAACATGAGCCATTCTAGAATCTAGTATATCTAGAATGGCTCATAGATACATATTATATATATGTGCATACATCCATATACTGTATATACAAAGGTATATAAATATATTATGTATTTTATATACATATCTATATATAATATCAGAATCAGAAATTTCCTGAGAATCCCTTCAGACAAGTTCTTTTCTGCAAAAAGCTGATTCCTCAAGGAGTTGACAAATGTGCTCCGGTGTTGCCCGTTGATACCTGCGTTTCGGAACAAAACACAAATGCAGGGTGAAGATGTGAAAAAAAGGTCCATGACCTGTAGCGCTTAAGAATGCCTCCTCCGGGATGAGTTGTTACAAGCTTCTTGAGAATTTGTGTTTAAGATGGCTTCAAAATTGTTGTTTTTTTCCAAAGGAGCTTGGTTTCTTGTTGCGATGCTTCAGAAAAACATTACTTGCAACACACGCAATATGATCCTAGTGGAAAAAACGCATCTCCCCATGGGACGATTCCTGCGACAAAAAAGGCAACATAGCATGCCTAACAGATGATTCCATGTGAATCCACTCACTGCCTATGGAGGTTCAGAACCATGTAACTGAGTGTGGTTCTGACCAACTATTCCCTCAAAAAAAATCCAACACTTCGACTGTGTTCTTGCGTCTGATTTTTACCATCAAGTCCATGCTGTTTGTTTCTCAAAAAATTGTTTTCAAAGTGAAAGGATGAGACTCTAAAAACCAGTACCGTACCTTCCGTCATCAAAAAAAAACAGTTCCCTTTAAGGTATCATTGATGTCATCCCGGTTTCGAATGTCCTATTAATGGAACCTATGTAGGGAAACATTCTCGATTTCAGATGCACTTTTTCTCGTTTTCTCACATTGAGGTGGTGACGGCGGCTTGAGCTTCCCAGTTGGGAACTGAAAAATGATCATGTCTGACCCCCTGGATGTTGTTCAACTTTGGTGAGAACTTGGCATATCAAAAAAAAAGTACAATATAGAAAAGATACAAGAAATATACAAGAAATATTGGTACATAATGATTTGCTTTTCATTTCCCTATCATTTTGTTGACTTGTGACTTTCTTTTGGTGAGATCTTTTGGTGACCTGCCCCCAGACCTTTCTATAACCTTTATATAAGTGACAGTGCCACAAAACAACGACACCAAAGGTGACGTTCATCCATTGCTTCAAGCAATCTTTGAGGGTCGGCCAAAAGGCACAAGCGGGGCGAAAACACGCCTCATCGCAGTTTCTCGGCCCTGAAATCTCTAGCTATAGGAATTCCCATGTACAACGAAATCAGCTGAGAAAATTCCCCTCGCAAAATCTGGGTAGAAATTATGGAAAGGGACAATTTGAAAAGAGGTCGAATTCCCTTCAAACCTTATCAAACATTATTTAAGAAACCCATTGTCAAATCCAAGCAGCCTATAAAAGTATGAGGGACAATTGTCAAACTTGGCAACACATTGCAGTCTTCTAACATGCACATTTCGTGAAACGTTTTTCGCGAACCATCTTATTCATTTAACTGTCTCCCTACGTCTTTCTCAGCCGATGTCTAAGCTCAATCGTCATGAAACGAGCTGGCAAGTGGACTGCCTTAAAGCTTGAGGCACCAACTAACACCAGTTGAGTTGCTTAGTAACTGGTGTGAAGTTGTTGATGAAAAAAGCGTGCAAACCCCAAGGAGCACTATATTTTCGTTGCTTCTCTAAAGACTCTATTCTCCAATTGCGAAATCAATATCATGCAACGGTCAGCATACAACGGATTGCCTACAGCACCTTGGAGGTCCCTACAGATAATACTAGGTGGTGGTTTCAACCCATTGGAAAAATAAAGTCTAATTGGAGCATTTCCCCCCTCTAGGGGTAAAAATAAACAATATTTGAAACCAACGCCTCGATTGGTGTGTATTTGTGCGCTGAATGAAGCACGCTTGGTGCCTGGTTTGCCAGGTTTATCCAATATGTATCGGTGGTCCATGCCCCAAAACTGTTGAAATTGAAAGCAGCCGTGAAACAGGCCAGCCTGTCCAGAGCAGGAGGTCGCCCAGGAATTTAGAAAAGAAACGATGGATGATGTTGCAGGACACAGGTTCGGGCATTCCTTTCAGAGAGCTGGCTATTTTTCATGACAGCTGAATTTTTCAGAGACATCTGAAACAGACATCAACTTTGCACTACCCCAAACTGCGCCAGCGAATCAACTTGAAACTCTCAAATTCAAATCACGAATAGAAATGATTCGCCACAGGTTCCCCGCCTCGGTAGGGAAGACACTGGAAGATCACACCGGAAAAAAATGCCAGATACTTGGTGTCATAGGAGATTTTTATCTCTCCGTATAATGTAATGCATAATATATACATGCAGCATGTATACATGACTAGTCTACACCATATATGATACACTAATATGGTAATGGGTTTTTATCGTAGTTTAAGATCTTGGCCTTGTGACAACTCCCCAAACAAATCCACCTTCAAACACTACCCCGAATGTCCCAAAAGTTCCACCGCTGAGTGGCACATTATGCTTGGGAGCCCTGTGAACTTTGCCTTGCGTCGCTTTGGCGAAAGGAGAGAATCTCTGGGAGGGGGGGCTCTTCTGGAGCCTGAACCCCGTAGGATTCATGGGACTTGGGGAAGATGATTGTTGGTCATGCTTGGGAGTTGGGGAAATTGACTCTAACTCCCTCTCAAACCCGAAACCCTAAACCCTTTCAAAAAAAAACTGAAACCCAAACGCTAAACCCTGAACCCTAGAAACCTAAACCCCAAACCCCTAAACTCTAAAGCCTAAACCCTGTGTGGGCGACACGCGTGTATTGTGGGAATATACCATACATGGATATACATGGATCCTAGGGGAAATGATGAATGTATATGAATGTTCTGTCAAGCAAGAAGTCCCTTCGCATTTGAATCTTGTGCCTCTGCAACAAGCGACTTGCGCTTGTGATGCCTCAATGATGCAACTGCAAATCCTTCAAATCTTGGTTCAAGTATATGGAAGAAAGTTTCTGGACCCTCAATGATAATGTGGAGACACCAGGAATCCATGCCGGAAAATTATAAAATGTTCATGAAATCTGTGAATCTTCAATTTCGTATTCTTGGCATCGAATTCTTCAAGTAACGACTTTTCATGCAGCTGGCTGTGCGAGATGGATGATTGACATATATTCAGATGTCTCTCGATATCAATATACAGTCTATTTTCATTATACGAAAATGTGTCGCATTTTTGTTGCCTCTCAGGCTTGCCACACACAATCCACAACATCATCCCTCGAAAAGAGGGCCCCTACGCGGAATGTCCGCTGATTCAGTTCCCTTGCCTGGGAAAATCAAGGACGACATGCAAATAGTGAATTAGCACGTCAACCTGTTGAAAAGCGAACCATGTAGATGAATCTCATGATCATTGAATTCCCACCCAAAACAACCAGCAAAACAATCAACAACAAGGATTGAATTCAATAGGTTTCAAAATGGTTTGATGACAAAACGGGCATCTGAAACATCAGAAACCAAACAACTGCAAAATCTACGACTCCGTACCGTACCCACATGCAACCAAGTGATTGATACAGATTTGATGGATATTTGAGTGTGGCTTTTGTGATCGTCATGCCGTCTCCCAACTTGCTCTAAGAGCTTTGCTCACTGGACTGGCACTGGCAGATTGACCAGGTAGGGACGGGCGTCGCCGAGAAGGCCTTGGCTCGCGCAGCCCATCAAACATAAGAGATGTCAACAGACACACGAAAGAATTCACTGTTTACCCCTCACGCAAAAGACTGCAACTGAGCGAAATTCTCTCAAATTCACTAAGTTCTCTCTACGCCTGAAAGCCCTATCCCAGAGTTGCATGAATTTGCAACCAGGCAGCGTTGAAGCAGCGCTATTTGTCGCTGCCTTGGTTCCGCCTTAATGTCAGAAATCAGAATCATATAGAATATAGAATCATGATGGAATCATGTATTTGTGGCGCTTTCGCGAATTTGAACCAATACATGTGGAATCTTGTCAACCACAAGTCCAAATCCATGTCTATCAGTCATATTCAACCATACATATTTCCACACGTCTTCCATCTTGTGTCTGCGATGAAAGGACAAATACCAGACTGCCAAGGGAGTTTTGCAAGCAAATGTAAATGGAATGATTTCAATACACGTCCAATCTTCAAAGTCACAAAATGGTCCCTGGGCACCAAAAGAAGAGCACATGTGAAAACACTTTTAATACATGGAATTGTACAAATGGACATCTACAAAAAATACATATAACCTTGACATAGTTCTAGCAGGACTCATGACTACCTCTAGATCAGAGCATGCGTTACACTCTTCATCACTTTTCCTCATCGATTTCCTCTTGGGGACCTCACGTGGCGCCTCACTTTTTACAGTGGCCTCGCCTCAACAAAACAGGGCAGCCAGTTGGAGATTGATTTCATGATCCGCTGGACAGGCACAGCAAAAAATGTTTGACCAGCCTGAGTTTGACTATGTGCAATTCAATTTCAACTACTTAAATACCCAATCAACAGGAAGGATTGGATTCAAATGGTTTCAAAACGGTTTGATGACAAAACGGCACCAAAACGGACATCTGAACATCTGTCAGAAACTGGACAACTGCAAAATCTGCAAAGTGCAGGATCAAATTTAAATGTACAATATCATTTTGCTCATATATTCATTCTTATTTAATCTTATTTATCATACAGATTTGATGGATATTTGAGTGTGGCTTTTGTGATCGTCATGCCGTCTCCCAACTTGCTCTAAGAGCTTTGCTCACTGGACTGGCACTGGCAGATTGACCAGGTAGGGACGGGCGTCGCCGAGAAGGCCTTGGCTCGCGCAGCCCATCAAACATAAGAGATGTCAACAGACACACGAAAGAATTCACTGTTTACCCCTCACACAAAAGACTGCAACTGAGCGAAATTCTCTCAAATTCACTAAGTTCTCTCTACGCCTGAAAGCCCTATCCCAGAGTTGCATGAATTTGCAACCAGGCAGCGTTGAAGCAGCGCTATTTGTCGCTGCCTTGGTTCCGCCTTAATGTCAGAAATCAGAATCATATAGAATATAGAATCATGATGGAATCATGAATTTGTGGCGCTTTCACGAATTTGAACCAATACATGTGGAATCTTGTCAACCACAAGTCCAAATCCATGTCTATCAGTCATATTCAACCATACATATTTCCACACGTCTTCCATCTTGTGTCTGCGATGAAAGGACAAATACCAGACTGCCAAGGGCGGTTTGCAAGCGAATGTAAATGGAATGATTCCAATACAAGGTGCAATCTTCAAAATCACAAAATGGTCCCTGGGCACCAAAAGAAGAGCACATGTGAAAACACTTTTAATACATGGAATTGTACAAATGGACATCTACAAAAAATACATAACCTTGACATAGTTCTAGCAGGACTCATGACTACCTCTAGATCAAAGCATGCGTTACACTCTTCATCACTTTTCCTCATCGATTTCCTCTTGGGGACCTCACGTGGCGCCTCACTTTTTACAGTGGCCTCGCCTCAACAAAACAGGGCAGCCAGTTGGAGATTGATTTCATGATCCGCTGGACAGGCACAGCAAAAAATGTTTGACCAGCCTGAGTTTGACTATGTTCCACAATTCAATTTCAATTACTTAAATACCCAATCAACAGGAAGGATTGGATTCAAATGGTTTCAAAACGGTTTGATGACAAAACGGCACCAAAACGGACATCTGAAACATCTGTCAGAAACTGGGCAACTGCAAAATCTGCAAAGTGCAGGATCAAATTTAAATGTACAATATCATTTTGCTCATATATTTATTCTTATTTATCATACAGATTTGATGGATATTGAGGGTGGCTTTTGCGATCGCAATGCCGTCTCCCAACTTGCTCTAAGAGCTTTGCTCACTGGACTGGCACTGGCAGATTGACCAGGCAGGGATGGGCGTCGCCGAGAAGGCCTTGGCTCGCGCAGCCCATCAAACATAAGAGATGTCAACAGACACACGAAAGAATTCACTGTTTACCCCTCACACAAAAGACTGCAACTGAGCGAAATTCTCTCAAATTCACTAAGTTCTCTCTACGCCTGAAAGCCCTATCCCAGAGTTGCATGAACTTGCAACCAGGCAGCGTTGAAGCAGCGCTATTTGTCGCTGCCTTGGTTCCGCCTTAATGTCAGAAATCAGAATCATATAGAATATAGAATCATGATGGAATCATGTATTTGTGGCGCTTTCACGAATTTGAACCAATACATGTGGAATCTTGTCAACCACAAGTCCAAATCCATGTCTATCAGTCATATTCAACCATACATATTTCCACACGTCTTCCATCTTGTGTCTGCGATGAAAGGACAAATACCAGACTGCCAAGGGCGGTTTGCAAGCGAATGTAAATGGAACGATTTCAATACAACGTGCAATCTTCAAAATCACAAAATGGTCCCTGGGCACCAAAAGAAGAGCACATGTGAAAACACTTTTAATACATGGAATTGTACAAATGGACATCTACAAAAAATACATATAACCTTGACATAGTTCTAGCAGGGCTCATGACTACCTCTAGATCAGAGCATGCGTTACACTCTTCATCACTTTTCCTCATCGATTTCCTCTTGGGGACCTCACGTGGCGCCTCACTTTTTACAGTGGCCTCGCCTCAACAAAACAGGGCAGCCAGTTGGAGATTGATTTCATGATCCGCTGGACAGGCACAGCAAAAAATGTTTGACCAGCCTGAGTTTGACTATGTTCCCCAATTCAATTTCAACTACTTAAATACCCAATCAACAGGAAGGATTGGATTCAAATGGTTTCAAAATGGTTTGATGACAAAACGGGCATCTGAAACATCAGAAACCAAACAACTGCAAAATCTACGACTCCGTACCGTACCCACATGCAACCAAGTGATTGATACAGATTTGATGGATATTTGAGTGTGGCTTTTGTGATCGTCATGCCGTCTCCCAACTTGCTCTAAGAGCTTTGCTCACTGGACTGGCACTGGCAGATTGACCAGGTAGGGACGGGCGTCGCCGAGAAGGCCTTGGCTCGCGCAGCCCATCAAACATAAGAGATGTCAACAGACACACGAAAGAATTCACTGTTTACCCCTCACACAAAAGACTGCAACTGAGCGAAATTCTCTCAAATTCACTAAGTTCTCTCTAAGCCTGAAAGCCCTATCCCAGAGTTGCATGAACTTGCAACCAGGCAGCGTTGAAGCAGCGCTATTTGTCGCTGCCTTGGTTCCGCCTTAATGTCAGAAATCAGAATCAAGTAGAATATAGAATCATGATGGAATCATGTATTTGTGGCGCTTTCACGAATTTGAACCAATACATGTGGAATCTTGTCAAACACAAGTCCAAATCCATGTCTATCAGTCATATTCAACCATACATATTTCCACACGTCTTCCATCTTGTGTCTGCGATGAAAGGACAAATACCAGACTGCCAAGGGCGGTTTGCAAGCGAATGTAAATGGAATGATTCCAATACAAGGTGCAATCTTCAAAATCACAAAATGGTCCCTGGGCACCAAAAGAAGAGCACATGTGAAAACACTTTTACTACTTGGAATTATACAAATGGAAATCTACAAAAAATACATAACCTTGACATAGTTCTAGCAGGACTCACGACTACCTCTAGATCAGAGCATGTGTTACACTCTTCATTACTTTTCCTCATCGATTTCCTCTTGGGGACCTCACGTGGCGCCTCACTTTTTACAGTGGCCTCGCCTCAACAAAACAGGGCAGCCAGTTGGAGATTGATTTCATGATCCGCTGGACAGGCACAGCAAAACATGCTTGACCAGCCTGAGTTTGACTATGTTCCACAATTCAATTTCAACTAATTAAATACCGTAAATACCCCATCAACAGGAAGGATTGGATTCAAATGGGTTCAAAATGGTTTGGACAAAACGGACATTTGAGACATCTGTCAGATACCGGACAACTGCAAAATCTGCAATTCAGTACCCGCACGCAATGAAGTGCGGGATCAAGTTTGAATGTAAATATCATTTTACGCATTGTCTGTTCATGATACAGATTTGATGGATGTTTGATGGAGGCTTTGGCAATCTTCGTGTGTCTGCCAACTTGCTCTGACTAAGAGCTTTGCTCTCTGGACTGGCACTGGCAGGTTGACCAGGCAGGGACGGGCGTCGCCGAGAAGGCCTTGGCTCGTGCAGCTCATCAAACATAAGAGATGTCAACAGACACACGAAGAAAGAATTCTCCTTTTACAGCACGCAAAAGACAGTAAGCTATGTGTTCTTCGAACCCGGTAGCGCTAAATTATCTCAAATTCATTCAAATTCTCTCTATACTTAAAAGCCCTATCCCGAGATTTCCCATGGAAATTGCAACCGGGCTGCGTTGAAGAAGCCCCGCTGTTTGTCGCTGCCTTGATTCCGCCTTAAGGCATCAGGTACATGTTCGTTGGTACCAGTGAAGCACTGATCCGTCACGTTCAAGGTCACATGTGCACAAAACAAAGAAGCGTAAACTTGATGGAAAAGGGATGCTTCCAAGCACAAAACACATGAAAAGAGGAGCCATCACCAGAAACTGCAAACTACAAGAGATTAGAAAGTGCAACTGCATCGTCGAGTCTTCATTTTCCAGTCTTCTGCAACATACTATAGGACCGATTCACAAATCTCCACAGTCATAGTCTGTTCTCACAGTTTCTTATACTTGCATCATCCGTTTAATCCTGTCATTCTAGGTACAAACCAAATACCTGAACCCTCTGTTGACACCCAGAATATCCCGTGTATCATAGCGTATCTTAAATATTATGTAGAATGATTTAAATTTATAGTCTATGATTAGAATCTCTTCCCATCAAATGTTCAGGTTAAAAAAATACCAAACTTCTTGGCTTTCCCCATCCGGGTTGAAGCTGGTTGAGGGTCCAACGACGAAGGGGCCCGGTCGGTGCCGCTGGCCTTAAAGACGTGGTCATATCAGACTAGGTCCTTTGATGAATATATATATATATATGTATATACATACATACACATGTATACATATAAAATATATGCATATATATTATATATATGTTGAAATATATATAAATGAATCATATTTACATAGTGAGGTCCCGCAGGTCGCTAGAATTGATAAAATTTCGCAGTACTCTTACTCACATGATTCATCTGAGTATAAAGTGATCAAGCTTATCCAATTTCAACAGACTGGTGACTGCAAGGTGCTAAACAACTCATTGGATCCAATCTACGGTCGATTCCTTAAATGTTCTACCATTTGGCCAACCTCCAGTTGTCTCAAGTGCGTGACCTTCCCAGTCTTGGAAGTTCTTTCATGTCGCAATTTGAAAAACCAGTGTGCTCAAAAACATCTGTTCTATACATGTTAGATGCAATAACATGAGTGTATCTTGATGCTTCTCGTATGCGTTTTCCACAATGTAGCTTAAGCTTAAGTGAATGATCTCCAGATGATTCTCATCCAAGATACATTGATGGCTTGCTCTCATTCTTCACACCTGATGGGCCGAATACAAGTGATCCAAATTGATCCAAGCTGTCTATCCATTTGGGATGGTGTTTTAGCGATGTCTACAATGGGATATCTATGCCTTCATTGGATCTGGAATCTCGATGTCCACCAACATTCAAAGTGACAGAAATAGATCGATATCCGATGATTCATCAATGGCAATGCACTACTTGTCGTATATGATACTAATATTGCATTATCACTGAATATATATTAACTATAGACTATATAGCAGCAACTATATAGTAGTTTCTTATAGTATCTTTCGTATAGCTATACGTAGTACACCAATTTCTATACATCCTTTATATACCGTATGTATCACGGTGCTTCGATATACAGTATTTGATGTTCTCATAACCCTTCAACAAATGGGCCCGCCACGCCAGTCGGCAGACCGTACTTTTACTCCCTATCTCTCAAGAGCATCCTGTTCAAGTTAATTGAAAAAAGGCTGACATGAAATCTAATATGTCTTAAGGACGTTGAAGACATTTGAGATGGATTTTTGAAAAACACATCATCAAACTGGAAGCTTCCCAAAGTCCACAGCTGCTTTTTTGATCCAAAAAATCGAATTTCCCTCTGTTTCGGTTTGATTGGATTTCCATCCAAAATTGGACCACCAACTGGGGCTCCAAACTGAGTACAGGAGCCAAGGGCATAGAGCCACTTTTCGATAAAGTCTGCGGGGGGATGGGATGAATCATACTGTTGATAGCTGAAATCCTGCACCAGTTGATGTGGGGAATATCACATGAAGTTAACAATGGTTTTATACATCCCAGGTGGTTGTTTGGGATTTCTGAACCATCAACAGTGCGAATCAGTACCCTCAGAACATAAATGAGAAAAGGACATTGGAAGATAGAAGGCAGTGCATGAAAAAATTGTTTTGGTATCAAAAGCAACAAATTAAATTACCAGAAAAGGGTTTCGGAAAGTCAGATGATGTCAGGACTGCGCCAACCAGTCCAGGATATATATTATATGTGAGCAACAGAATCTAAGTGGAGAATCGTGGAGGTACTATGATAATGTTGGCATCTACTCTCTTGTGCTCAAAATTCTCCAAGCGTTGCTACATGACTATGGGCCCCTTTCGCCCAAGGAGAAACACCACCATCACCCATCACCACCGCAATCCATTTCGGTTAGCCAACCTGTCGGGCACGGGTTGCAATGGAGGGCATGCTGTTGTTACGCTTCATCCTTGGCAGCCAACAGCACCAAGCTGGCAGCCAGCCAGCGTCAACAGCCACAAAATGCCAAGGCACTTGGCTTCCAAAGCTTGAAATTGAGACATATCTGGCTTTGAGGAGCTCCTGGATGGTTCATCATGGAGACAGTTTTCAATCCCCAAAAACTCCCAGCTTTTGGGAGTTTTTTTTGGTTTCCAAAGCACAAAATTTAAAACAAAAACCAACAAGCTGTTGGAAATTTCAACAAATCTGCGGTACAAAAAAACAATCTCACACATTCTGAGGCTTTTTTGGGAATTTGCCACCCTTCTTATTGTACGCATAGGATTGCATCACCGCGAATGACAAACTCTATCAGCTTTCCCAGCAAACTGCAGCAGCTAAAGAAAGCCAAAACCAATATCAAAAGATATCAAAAGATACAATAGCAATCCATGTTTTTGTAATATCAAGCTATTTTTTGGAGTATGTTTATCCATTTTTTGAATATCAAGCCATGTTTATCCATTTTTTTGGAATATCAAACCATTTGTTGATAATGGACCATTGAAAACCCCATATCAAATGACACCTTAAAAAGGTCCCGGTGTTTTTTTTCTTCCCGAATCTGCCATGATGGAAACGGAAGAAGCCGCGGCTCCCGCCAGACTGGCAGTGCTCGGACATCTGATGCACAAAGGCCTGAAACAACGCCAGAGACGTCATAGCTGAAGATTTGGATGTTTCCGAAAATCATGGTACCCCCAAATCATCCATTTCAATAGGGTTTTCCATTATAAACCATCCATTTTGGGGTATACCCCTATTTTTGGAAACACCCATACAAAGATACCCATAATGCTCCATGTCTGGAACATTTTCCTACATTTGGTTTAAATTCATGGTATATACAGGTCCAGGTAAATATTCCATACATTGAGCAACTGGGATATATGAAGATCCTATCTGGCCAGCCTGTCATGAATAGCACTCAATGCCTTTAGGGTGAAACCATCTGCCATTAGGTTAGGGTAGCTTTTGACTTGTCCTGTGTTACTCTCTCCCACCTTTTTTTCCACAAATATCATCACATTGGCAATGATCTATGCATGAAACGCAACAAAACAAACCGTCTGTTGAATCCGTTTCCAGTCTTCACAGAGTGCCTCCAATTGGTCAAGTTCTTCTTGATGATGAGCATCCTGTCAGCAGATCGATTTCTCAGGGCTGGTGCACTTAAAAACCAACTCCTGACTGGGAAACATTTCATCGCGGTTGTTTTCCGTCTGAGTCATTGGCTGGCTGAAGCCAGCAATTGGAGTTTTTCTTACATGCTTTTTCTAAACCCAAAAGAAGCAAAAACACCGCCAAACATATCCGAAACACGGCACAATATGTTGCGCAATTGTTGCACATTGTTGCACCATCTTCCACAATTCAAAGTGAGAGAGAAAGAGACAGAGAGCGGGCCGTGACATGCCATGACGGTTCAGAATTGGCCTCCTCTTCAAGAGCATCGATAGCGGCTGCCTTCACAGGCAACAAGACTCCCTCCCATTTTCAATGAAATCAATGAGATACCTTTCGCACCTTTCAGGATTTGCCATTCCAAAAACCTTTCACACAAGATTCGACAACGCTACTGTATCAGAGGAGCGTTTCTGAATTCATGATCTGCTTGGACTGACGGCAGAGTACGCTCAGATCTATCGGAAACACAAATACAACCAACGCCAAAGGGCTGTATCCTTGAGCAGAACGTTGACATTCAAAAAAAACAACACATAAGCTTTTGAAAACCAGCCTCACACAGACATACTTAGTATAGATGCACATATATAAAAGGATATAAAATACGTATGGGTATCTAAACCCTTGAATTTTGCTGGAAGCCATAAATTGCAATTGCAGCCCTCATGTTGGCCTCTTCCTTAGCGAGCAATCGTCGTGCTGCCATGATATCTGCCGCTTGGTCCAGCCAATCCTGCTCCTGCAGCCGCTGGTTGAACTGGCCGCTTTGATGTGTGCCATCCTCGAAACTTCTAAAATCCTTTCCATGGGTGGTCATGACACCGTTCTTGCAATCCTATTTGTGAGGGCATGAAGATCCCCTTACACAATAAGATACAAAGTTGCATCAGAAGGACTTGAGAATAGATTCAAACATATCTACAGTTATCTACACATCTCTACACTTTCTTCCTCTGCAGTAGAGATACACTCATAATACACTCACTGCATCTCCCAGAATGGTTTCGAGTAGCATAGCCGTGTACCCAGGAATCAAGGTATAAAATGCTTTAAATGTGGTGTGTGCACTGGAAAACTCACATCTCAACCTCAAACGGTTTTGGAATAGGAAATACAAACCTTTGAATTTCATGTTGGTTCTCGGGACTTGTACTTGATCGGGCTTTGTTGTTTATATAGAGTACAAAGTGTGTGTGTCGTGTGTGTTGTTCTTCCAGCAATGAAACACAGGGACCACTCTTGGGTTGCTTGCTGCATGACTCTCGTTGATTCGACCGCCTGTGAGAAGAGCTGCAACAACTCAGTGGAGCGTCGCATGCGTTCCTGGAACTGCAAATGGCGGCTTTTCTGTTACTGCTCCGTGGTCGACCATGATTCAGTGATTCCGAAACATATATACCTATATATATATATATATAGCATGCTGCAAAAGTGTAGCATCTTCAGCTTGCCCTGAAAGTCAAGCACCATTTTAAAAAACTAGACCCCAAGTGGGTACCCGAAAGAGCAAAGCATAGTGGTAGGAAAATATGACATGAAATGAAAGGGCCGTGACGTCTCAGTCCAATTGAACACAACCCAAAAATTACCAACCTGTTTTCGCGAAGGGCGTTTCTTGTGACCCCCAGATGATGGCGTTCCACATGACGATTCCCAATCACAGATCATTCTTGAAATGTGGATATACACGCAAGAAAAAGTAAACGCGGCAGAAGAGCAAATC